>VXCM01006003.1:0-61140 GCA_014773175.1 Lucifuga dentata
AACAAAGTAATCACATTGTGTACTTGACCTGACCAGTTAGATGAAAAATAGAAAATAAATCTGACACTGGAGAGAAAATCTGTTTTCCTTATGTCAGTGTTTTCTCTCCCATCCTTCTACACATTGCTGAAAATCCAGCTCAGCACTTTGCTTTGTCATTTGAATAGCATGTTTGGACTGATCCCTGTAGTGTGAAGTGGTGTGATGGTTCTACCTGATCTTTCCCCCTGGAGGGTCATAACTCTCTTTATAATGTCTGTGGCATATTTGATTCTGACTCTGGCCTGTCAGCCCTCAGAGGAGAGGACAGGTTGTGTATATCCATCAGTCATTCATTACATCAAGCGAGACAGGGAGTAGTGTCTGCACTCTGATGTGCAGCATATTGTAATTTGTAATTCTTTTTCACACCTCTGGTGGGGTTAATGTTGTGGTGTAGCTCGGTTTCTAATGCAGTTATACTTCTCATTGCACCATTTTGGGCATCTTTGTTAGAGTCAAGCAGAAAACTTGAACTAAATCACCACGTGATCCATTTACAGAGTCTTGGAAGAATGTGCCCAAGGGTCCCCAAGGGGCTTCTGGTTGTAAATTATGAACTAAATCATTGTTTTATTAAGGGTCTTGATAAAATTTAAGGAATTTCAGTTATTCACTGCCTTCAAGCTCTCGAGGAAGCTGTGATATTGCAGAATATGAACTCTAGGCAAGATAAGCAAAGGCAGTCTAATTTGTGGTAAAACAGACAAGAAAGCCTCACAGCATCTTTAGTCTCTCTCTCTTTTCTCAGAGTATATGCCTCATTATGACACAGAAGTTGCTGCATAAAGATTTTTTTTTAATTAATTTATTTTTTCAGTGAGAGACTGACTCACTAAACTACACAAAAAGTTCATCAGTGGTCTTTCTATTCCAAGTAAATGCTTTGCTAAACAACACACATAGCATTTTTTAAATTAAACAGGTGAAACTTGTACAACAGAGACTGTTACATTTAAACCATAAGATCAAGCAACCAGGCATTTTACATAGGAGATACTGCAAAGTAAATGACTTCACAACTTCAGCTTTTGTAAAAATCAAAAGCAGTGCTGATATTTTATACTAAACTATAGGTGTAGAAAATTGTTCCTTTTTTTTTTTGATAATGTCATAATAGTAATAATAATAATAATAATAATAATAATAATNTTCCTTTTTTTTTTTGATAATGTCATAATAGTAATAATAATAATAATAATAATAATAATAATAATAATAATAATAATAACAGGTTTCTCAAAGTCCAGACAAAAGTCTGCATTCGAACCTCACCGCAAATCAGTGCAAATCAGCAGTCATGCTTAACCTATTTGGCTATCTATATATTTCCTTCCTTGTGTCAATAACGCTTGTGCATATGCATGCACCCGTTGCCTGTTTGTGTGTGTGTGTTCACTCCAGTCCAATCACAAGATGCTAATGTCGCTACAGTGACCATGATTTGTCACTGTCAATCAGTGACCTACAAATGTCATCGCTAATGCCAGCTGTAGGATATAGCAAAGAAAAGGAAAGCTGATCAAGAGAACAGAGAATTCAAAGAGGAATGGACAGAAACATATATATCATTCTTCAAAGTCCAGCACCAAACCTACAGTATGTACCTGATATGCACCGACACAGTGACATCATAAAGAGCAGTGATGTAAAATGCTACTATAAGACAAAGTGCAACAACTTCCACAGAGCAAGGTGAGGACAGCAAACCCTACTCAGTTGAAATCTTCATATGAAGCCACAAACAGACTCTCAGATCTATAACACAACTTAAGCCTCACTCAGAGTGTTCTGGGTCTTTCTCTGATGCAGAAGTTAAGGAGTGTTTGGATGAAGTAGTTGAGGTTATGTTACATGATGAACTGCTGAATGTATGAAGTTTTTTTTTTTGTTTGTTTGTTTTTTTTATGTCATGGACAGCTTAGTGAATTTTATTTATTTCAGTGTGTTGGCATTATTCTGGATCTCTGGCCCTCTCTAAAAATCCATATGTGGACCTTAAAAAAAAATAAAATAAAAGAGTACCCCTGTTCAACAATGTGTGAGTTTTTGCACATGGTGATGAGTTTTCTGCTGGGTTGTTCTTCCTTGATGGGCTGTGGGCTGTTGGAGAGCCTGTATTCCTAAGAACTAAATCACAACTACACACACATACCATCATTATGAATTATGGTTGTTGCTGGTTGTCTCTGGGGTTTGGGGTCATCCAGGGTCAAACATGATATCATCATATTCAGTGTCATGCTGTGTGCACCTCTGACATAATATTTATTGTTTTGCCATGAACATGTCAAAGGAAAGGGCATGCAAAACTGATCATTATCATCAGCCAGTCAGATATGACACAGATACACTTACTTAACCAGATGGGCTTTCCACTGAGGACATTTGGTGAGATTGATTTTTTTTTTTTTTTAATTGATAATTAATGTTTTTAGAACACTTTTCACATAGTGGCCTCTTAGATAATATATATATACATGGTACATGGAAAATTAAAACCAATGCAATTACTGTAGCCGAGCTGAACATGTAGGGGACTAAAGATAAATGATTAGAATGATTTTGAATGTGTAAGTAGGCACCTATTTGGCCATAAGAAGCCAGTGGTCCTTAGTGCAGTGTGTAGTTACTCTTACTATTATTATTATTATTATTATTATTTATTTATTTATTTATTTTTTTTCTGGCNACTATTATTATTATTATTATTATTATTTATTTATTTATTTATTTTTTTTCTGGCCTGTGTGTCCAAAAGTCCTTATTACAGCTTTAAAACCAACAGCAGATGCATGTTAAATGAAGAGTATGATCTCTTATCATTCTTATTGAACTTAAAAAAAAGACAGTCTTGAAATGCTATGAATTCTTCAACTGGTTAATAAAGTTTGGGTGGTGTGTTAGAGAGTGCCAAGACACCCCATCCTCATCATTTCACACTGAGCCCTTGAGCAAAGCATTCTATATGAAATCAGGCCAACAGTTGACAGTAGTTAAACTCTAAAGAATATTTTTGAGTGTGAGAAAAGTGTTGCACATGAAGAGTGGCACACTCAGCATCCATTCTATTAATAAAATTAAAAAAAAAGATGAAAACAGGTGGCATGAGCTGTGGTAGAATATGAGGGGTTTTAAACAGACTCACAGCAACACATTTTGTTTCTATTTAATACTTACATGCTTTTCCACTCTTTGAAACGAGGCTCTTTTATCCTCTTTAAACAGCTTCTACAGACAGTCTGTGCTGAATGGAAACACATTCAGTTTTGTCCTTGTTTTCCCTATCAACACAGAGAATTAAGCTTTATGGAGAACTACATACACCTGCATCATTATACCATATTGTGCACCATCACGTGTCACCCAGCACTAAAAAGCCTATCAGGGAAATGTTAAGTCTCTTGGTTGATACTTTTGTGTAAAAAAAAAAAAAAAAAAAAAAAAAAAAAAATCAAGTTTCTGTTTCATGAGAACAACAAAGTCTGTCAAGGATTATCTAAAAGTGAATATAATATTTTAAGATGAAGGTGCTGGGAAATAGCTTATAAGCATGTAGTTTTTAAAAAGGATGCCATTTATTAAACATGTTTGTAGGAGTTTAACTAAATTTAGGGAGACGTCTGCAAACACTATATCAAAGTAACATATGTATCATGCTATCATATTTACAGCAACAATTTATTATTTATGATGTTAAGTATGAATGCCATTAGTAAGTCAAGAGCAAGACTCTCAAGCTTTTTAACTCGATGTTGCATAACCAGCTGCCTGCTGCAAACCCAGTTCTTTTCTATATGCTTGGAATTTCTTCAGGCTGTACTGTATACTAAGAAATCTCAGTACAAGATGAAAAAAAAAAAAAGAGTAGATAAAGTATGATCGTTGTGTGTGGTTTGCTTCGACTGACTGGACTTCATGGTCCAAAAGCTTTTGAATTATAGCATTTGGTTTCAGTGTCTATTCCCAACAAGTCTGGGTCAAGCTAAATTAAGCCCTAAATAACAGTATAGCTTTAGCTGCCATTGTTAAATCTGTCACTCGGGAGATTTGCTGCTACAGGCCACACTTAAATTTGCTGTCTGTAGAACTCGGGGAAGACGGAACAGAGAGCACCTCAACTAGAGGCTTCTGGACTCTCCAGACCATAGACCACCTAATATGATTTTTGTGGAATTTTTCTGTAGAAATCCCTATTAGCCTAAAAAAAAAAAAAAAAAAAAAAAANTTTTTTTTTTTTGTTTTGTTTTGTTTTGGACTAACAGCAGTGCAACACTGTACAGTCAGGGCTATGATTATTGAGACATTCATGAACTAGGGTTATTTTCCGCTGTTAACTTGTGAGTTTTTGAATTTCTTAGCTAAACATGGTATAGGAGTAGGTCTGCAAGCTCATCAGAGTGTTAACTTACAAGTCAGTTAGTAGGTTTTAATGTCGAATTATTGAAATATCATGTGCTGATAGACCTTTTAGCTTCAGATGGACACAATTTAAACTCCAATTAATTTACCTCAAAAAAGAGTCTTAAACCCTTTAACGCTGACAAAACATTGAACAGTGGTCTTCAATCCTGGTCTTTAAGTATCAATGCATTCCATATTTTGCATATATACTGACTCTCCTCACATGTAATTAGCTAAATCTGGTTTAGCCAATCAAGATCAATGTGAGCACACCTAATTTAGCTAATTAGATGTCAGTAGAGGAAGGAGAGATGGAAAATATCAATTGCTGTGGTACTTGAGACCAGGATTGAGAACAACTGGCAGAAAAAAAAAAAAAAAAAAANAAAAAAAAAAAAAAAAAAGAAAAAAAACGTTGCAGAGACTGTGATGGCATTTAGAACAATTTTCCACAGACATGAGTCTTAGCCATAGGCACACAATTGAAATCTTATGGGAGCTGCAGTTGTGGAATTCTAACAAAGTAATTGTCTTGCTTAAATATTGCAGCTTTCTAGAATTTCTTAGGATTTAGCGTAGCAGTTTGTTGGAGTGTTGTGTTTGCAGTAACTACATTACAAATGGATATATGAACTTAATGGGATGTGCGATCGGAAACATTGGTTCAAAATACCTTCCTTGTTGGCTGTGGAAGTGGAATATTCAGTGCCAGATGAATTACTGTGGATCCCCAAGCCTTTCATTTGTCAGCACTAATGACCACAGTTCCCTCCCTCTCGCTCTGCTGTTGTTTTACCTGTAATAATGGATTGATTTGTGACTCTGAGGCAAAGCAGCTGTGAGTACGTGAGACAAAGTTTGCATTGAACTCATTAAAGTTTGTGTTATCCAGTGTTTAGCACACTGATTATAGCAAGAGCCATCTGCTTCAGGGAGGCAATCTCCCATCACAGCTCTGTATAATTTACCAAGCAAAGTTTGTCACTCCAGTCAGAAATCAGCAGCCCAGAGGGATACATGCAAGGCTTCTGTCTTGGTGAACTGAGAGGTGCAGGTGTATCTCAAGTGAATTGATATTGTGTAGATGATGTTTTCATGTGGTCCTTCTTGGTGCTCTCTGTGCCATTCAATTAATGGAGTTAGCCATTAATTTATGCCTCAAAATTGGATTAGCTTATTGAGAAATGAGATTGATTTGTTTCTCATTAAAATAGTAATATCATTGGGCCTTGCTGGAGGTCCTTCACTGTGGGCAAGTGTACCAAATTTCTCTGTAGCCTTGTTAATGTTCTGGACAGAGATTTTTTTTTTTTTTTTTTTTTTTTAGGGTGGTAATGAATAGTAATAAATGTTTAAATCACTAAGTTCATGTTTAATGTTTTAAAGTGACACTCAACCCAAAATCTATCTTTGAGTATCAAACACTCATCTCCTCCAGAGTTGAAAGGCAGCTATAAAAAAGTTTGACGTTTGCTGCTTTATGGAAGACTGCAACAATGGTAGCTTGGAGTTCTCAAAATGTTAAAAAGTATGATAACAACTACAGAAACTTTTCAACACATTTGCAGCATGTCTACACTGTCCAAGCATATGTTCAGTATGTTCAGTATGTTATTTATATTTTTACCACTCAGTACATACCACCCCACCAAACTTTCAAGCAAACACTGCATTGGTTTGAACACCTGCCTCCTGTTTTTTTTACTAATCAGAGTTAATCAGGTAGCCATTGACTTATTGACTTTAGCTACAATACAGCAATTCTAACTAGTTGAGGAGGAGACAGAGAAATCAGTGGATGAGTTTGCAAAGGCTAAGTATTGTAGAACAATGTTATTTTGTACTGACTGAAGTGCCTTAATACAGCTAAGTATTGAGAAATATTATCATCATCACTAAACTGAGCAGTTGTATAAAGAAAGACAATCACTGTATAGATAGATAGATAGATAGATAGATAGATAGATAGATAGATAGATAGATAGATAGATAGATAGATAGATAGATATGAGTATAAATAGTGTCTCGTAGCTTTCATTTTGGGCTATGAAAAATGTCTTTATTGTTAATCCTCTTGATCTTTCACTCAAAATATTTATAAAAATACATTTAATTGAAGTTAAATAATTGAAAGGAAAAAGAAGTTCTTATCATGAAGCAAACATTTTTCTCAAGTATATGTGTGCATAATTGTTTGAAGGTCATATGAGTAAAATCTAACTGAAGTATATTCCCATTCCTATTTTATATTAAGTTCCCCTGACTGATTAGGGACACTTTAAGTGGTCAGCCATGACTTCCTGTTTCACTGAGGTATAAATATGAGGTGACACAAATTCCCTTAGTTTCCATGTTTCCCTCACTTGCATCTTTTCCTTGCATCTTAGTCTCATCCACTGAAAACGTGAAGAAAAGATGCAAGGAAAAGAAGTGAGGACAGAGGAGCTGAAGAACTTTGATTTAAGAGAAATGAAACATCCTTGTTCCTCAAGCATCATCTAAAGCGACGTGACTTGTCACACAGCTGATCAGCTTGGAGCTGCTGTGTTTTAGTTTCTACAAGATGATAAAANACGTGACTTGTCACACAGCTGATCAGCTTGGAGCTGCTGTGTTTTAGTTTCTACAAGATGATAAAAAAATGGAATATTCTCCTCTGATTATTCCTGTAACAATTAACATGAACAGTTTGACAAACATCCACATGCAGAACAACCTGACTTTATAATCTACAGATCATCACATTTCTAAGTGTATGTCACTGCTCAGAGAGTTAAAATATAAATGTTTATCAGCGTTAGTGAACTTTAACTAATGGGATGTTTTATTAAACACGACAGTGGATTTTGTTGGAACAGATCAATACAGCTGTTTGTGATGATATAAGAATTGTTTTATTGTTTTATGTTTCTTTATCATTCAGAGCTGCACTGAACACACATCCAGTCGTTTTAAACAGATGATCAATCAGACAAAATTAAATATAAATAATAAGAATACTTTTACACCTGAGATGCTACCGTTATTTTTCTGTTCGCATGTTTGGTGAAACTCATGCAGTGATATTGAGATGCGGTGTTGGTGTATCTGATCAGCTGTAGTAGATCTGTCCTATCAGAAACAGACTTTTAGTAAAGGGTGTGTCTGTCAGGTAACAGACTTCCATGTATGATCATCTGGGTTTTCTTTGCTCATGTCTCTCAGATGAAGCCTTCTCGATCCTCGCTCCTCCATCCTCAGAACAGAAATAAGTGCTTTAGAATGTCCTTAAAGATGGAGGACCAGATGGGTTTCTGGGTCAAGCGAGGATTGAGGAGTGAGGAGCGATCAAACAAGGAATTTGGAATGCACCCTATGTCATCCATCACAATGGGAAAGACCCAAGAACAATGTAAAGATGTGAGGCAATAGGTTGTTGTTGAGCTGCACAAATCAGGAAATGGCTATAAGATAACAGCTAAATATTTCCACTATCAGATCAATTAATAAGTTTAAAGCAACTGGAGATGTTAAGAATTAGCTTGGAGGAGGAGGACTTGTGACTATACTGACCCCATACACAGTGAGGAGGAAGGTTCGAGTGACCAAAGAATCTCCAAAAATCACAGCTGGAGAATTTCAGACATTCGTTGGGTCTTGTGGTCTCCAAAACTACGATCAGATGCCACCTACATAACCACAAGATGTTTGAAAGGGTTGCCAGAAAAAAGCCTCTGCTGTCATCAAGCAATGCACTCAAGTGCCTACACTTTGCCAGATGTTACTGGAACTTTCAATGGAACTGAGTTCTATTGTCATATGAGACAAAAATGCTGTAGAACTCTTTGGCAACAAACAGCAGAGGTGGGTTTGGCACAGAGTGAATGACAGCCATTCAGAAAAGTACCTCATCCCACTGTGTATGTAAGTATGGTGGTGGAGCTTTGATGTGGTGGGGCTCTTTTTCTGCCAAAGGCCCTGACAACTTGTTAGGATACATGATATCATGGACTTCATCAAGTATCAGCAGATGTTAAATCAAAACCTGACTGCCTCTGCCAGGAAGCTTCAACTGGGCCACTGATCTTCCAGCAGGTGATCGAAAGCAAACTTCAAAATCAGCACAGAAACAAAATCAAGGTTTTGCCATAGCCATCCCAGTCCTGTGACCTACAACCCACTGGAAACCTGTGGGGTGAGCTGAAGAGAAGAGTCCACAAACATGGGCCTGGAAATCTGAAGGATCTAGAGAGATTCTACATGGAGGATCAGATCCCTTGCCATGTGTTCTCAAGCCTCATTAAGCATTATAGGAGAAGACATTGTTGTCTTGGCAAAAGGGGGGGGCTACATAAAATATTACATGAAGGGCAAATAGTTGTACACACAAATCTGAGAAAAATGTTTGTTTCATGGCAAGAATTTATTTTTCCTTTTAATTATATTACTATTTTTTTAAAGGTTATATTTTGTTCATATTTTCAAGAAAAGATCAAGAGGATAAACAACAGAAACATTATTCTTCACAACCCATTTTGCTTTTATTTACCAAGAGTGACAATATTAATGGGGACACTGTATGTCTTCGAGGGTGAAGTTTGAAAATACAAATGTCATGGTTAAATGTTTCTCTGGACCTCTGGATCTGCTGTGAAAGACACATTTGCAGTATTTCCAGACAGCTTTAATTTATTTAGTAGTCAAGTTTAGGGTCAGATTTAAGTGCATGCTCCATTTGTTTCAGTTAATAAAGCCAGCAGGTTAGTAGGGATAAAAAAAAAAAAAAAAAAAAATGTTCATTACCTTTCAAAGTTCACTGGGTTTTTATCTGTCCTATTAAGAGGGCTTTAAGTGCCTTGTTAAGTTGCTCATTAATTCAGACCATATTGATTTCACATGCCCGCTGGAGGGATGGCCAAATATCATATTTTGAAAACTTCCTCTTGACTCTGGGAAATGCTTCCATGCTAATTATTTTTGAAATGTTGGACATTTTAAACTCTTCCACACTAAGCATTAGAGATCGATATTCTTTGATATTTCACTGCACGTGGTCGTTATTTGTGTCACTGTTGCAATTACTGCACAGTGAGTATTGATGCAAAGCTTTTTCTTGTCTCCAGGGTTTTATATTGTGTTAGTTAAACATGGAATACAGGTTTTAGTCTGTATCCTTTGTTAATTGTAAGTTTTTATCATGTGTTTTGCTTTTTCATTCTCTGTTTCTGCCACTTGCATTTCAACCAATCTAGTGTTTGAGCTCTTATTTAAGGTTTTTATGTCAGTCAGGCATTTTTTCACCAGTTCACAGATGTCCCTTTGCGTATTTCTTGTAAGAAGTAGGAAGTGACTATTCCTGTGTGGTAAGACCAAAACTTTTTTTTTTTTTTTTTTTTTTTGTGCCTATGACAAGCCAAAATAGATCAATGACAAACTCAGTCATGATTCACAAATACTTCCTCTTCTCCAAGACTTCAACAGTTGTAACTTTTTGCCCTCATTGGCAGAAATGAAAGTTTCTCTCTTCCACTTCACCTCCCTCTTCTTCCTCCTCAGTTTTATTCATCTTTCTGCTGCCACAAATGTAGATGTGATTTTGATATTGTATCAGTTATTTGCTTTTGCTCCTGTCTATTTCTTTTCTTCCCTGTTGGGTAATGCATTCAATTATGCCTGCAAACATATACCTCAGTGTTTCCTTGATGCAGAGGTAAACATAGTGAAAGGTAAACAATGATAAGAACCTGAGTTTATGAGGATCAAGAACCCCATTTCGAATGGAGCTATAGTTCCTGATATCTTTTTTTAGCCTCTACTCCAGGGTAGGTGCTCTCTGATGGTTCAGGGACTGCTGTGTGACAAGACTGGCATAAGACCAAACATTACTGATTGGTATGAAAGAAGCTTTAGCTCATCTTTTTCATGTTAAAAGTCTACATTGTTTTGCTATTTTTATGAAAATCCTCTTCACTTCCCTTCTCTTCTGGTGTTTAGTTTTCTCCTCTAGATCTGTTTTTTTTCTGCTCTACACAACATCAGGATATTCACAAAACCCCAAATAGAACAAATAAAACAATATACTTGATTCCCTCCATTACTTCTGTTGTTGTTTCGGATTGGCAATAAAGTTTTAGAACCTGTGGGTGACATGGCTGACTATTGACAGTATTTGAAGGATCGTAGGAATGTGAGCAAGAAACTCACAGATGTAATTCATTGATCAGTTTTACTTCATTACTTCCTGTAATGTTTCATCCTTTTTTTTTTTTTTTTTTTTTTTTTTTTTTTTTTTTTTTTTTTTTTNCCCCCCCCATATAATAAGGTTTTCTTATTTTCTTAGAGAGCTTGGGTTGGGTACGGAACTGTTGATGTGGGCCAGTAAAGCCCTTTGACACATTACATGTGATACTGGGCTTTTACAAATAAACTTGACTTGACTTGATCCATGTGGTTCCTGCTGTGGATAGTTTCAGATAAAGTTGTTTCTAATTTGCTTCTTAACTTTCAGTCTGAAAGCACTCAGTGCTATATTACATAAAATCTACGCTTTTTATTTTTTTTAATTTTTTTTTAGAATTTCTGTGGTTATGTTTCTTTATTCTGTAACACATCACATTTTTAAGAGTGAACATTTTGTTTCATGAACAAATCCATCACATCCATCTTGCTGTGTGCCTCCTCCATGATTAATCCTGGGGCTCTGGGGCCCCGGCCAACAGCCACGGCTCCTGCCTGAAGCACTTCCACCTTCCTTCAGGGGAAGGCCTCCGTCCTTTAACCACTAAGGAGAACAATGACCTGTCTGAAGTGATTGAGCTCCCTGAACTGGCAGCTGGTCAGACATAGTTCCATTTCTCCCTCCACCTGGAGTTGAGTGTTCAGGCAGACTGAAGGTCAGGCAGGCAGGCATCAACTCATATGTGACTGCCAGTTCTTTTCTACATAGACATCAGGAATGGTTGTAGCTTTTATGGACATATAGAAACATGCATATTCAAAACTTGTAGCATTACAATTTGATCACATCATCGTTGCAACTTTTTCGTTTGGCACTTGGAAGTATAGTTTTATACTGTTGCCTGTATGAGAACAAGTTACTGTGAAAAGTCTAAGAAAAGAATGAGTTGTAGCTGTAGGAAAGAATGAGCATACATTAAGTTTAGTTGTATATATTAGGAGCTCATCTCAGCATGCGTCATGTTTGTCTGCATGATTTCTCATTACCGTGTGCTGTGCCAGAGCGAGAGTAGGCAAAATTGCTCTTGCTGCATCTCACCCACTTCTTGACAGATCCTGTCACTGCAAAACCAGAAGTGAAACTTAAAATTCCAGAGTTTGCTTGTAGGTGTTTGTAAAGGTTTGTGTTAACAGCAACTTGACATTGTACGTAAAATAAGACAACACACAAATACACGCTGAATATGAGAGTAATGCCAAGATGCACCCACACACTTTTTTGACTCGATGCACCACATCAACAAATGTGAAAGACAAGGTCTTGCCTGTTTATTTAAACAAATTTTTTTCATAGAGATCATGATCTCTTTTCAACACAGACCTGTGTGTAATAATATATACAGAAAAGTGTAACAAATACATACAAATACTAACAAAAAAAAAATATAAATAATCTACAATTTACTAAATTAAAAGTTATATGCATAATTTTCAAGGTCTAACTATAATGTTTCAAAGTTAAATGAATGAGAGATTTTCATGTTGTCTTTCTCTTCTGTCAAGAACACAGCAATTAAAACTTATGTATTTAATTAATTAATTAATTAATTTATTTATTTATTTTACTGGGCTCAGTTGGTATTTATGGATCTACAGTAGACAATGCACATTAATCAATATTAAAATGTAAATGTACCCAGATTAAAAAAAAAAAAAAAAAAAANAAAAAAAAAAAAAAAAAAATCAAAATATACTAATTTTCATCTGCAGCCCCTGTTTGAACATTTGGAATATCAAAAGTTAAAAAACTCCTGTGATCAGACATATGTAGGGGTTGATTGATAAGTACTGAGCCCAATTAATAGGAAAGTAATATAGATGTCACATTTAATTTCCAGTGGTGTTTACTGTTCAAAGTTACTGTTACCTTATATGTATACTGTAACATCATCATCATCATCATCATCATCATCACTGAAACATTAATGTCTTTTAAATGTCTTGTAAATGTCTTGACTAAAGATATTATAATTTAAGATACAAGTTAATTTATCCCAATGAAAACTGAAACTGAAATTTGTAAAATATCTAAAAATACATTTTCTGATTATATATCTTTTTTAATTAGCAAACTTGAGTGAACCTTGACTTACACATTTGTTTATATTGTGTTTATGTATGTGTGTATGTATGTACAGCACACCCTCAAATATCAGTGAGAAAACTCAGTATCGGTTGGACGTTTATTTCTGAATATTGCAACTCAGATCACAAGTAAAACGAAAACCTTATTCATTATTATTATTCAACTGATAATTTTATTGAATGACATAAAGATGTCTGCATAAATTAATAATTTTTTTTTTAAATTAGAAAGAAAGGACAGCATGCCCAGCGACCTCTCTTCCTTTTTGTCTTTGTGTGGCTGCTCATTTGTCCTGAAAAACAAAACTACATCACAAGTTTGTTTATATTCTTTGTGAAATTAGGCTTCATAAATTGTTTATCATTACGCGTAACAAGTGTCGTAATCACAGTGTTATTCTGTGGGTGGATCATTTAGCACATCACCAATTCAGAAAATGTCTTGCACTATAAAAAAGGAGAAGCAAGTGATTTTCTTCTGCCAAAAGCTGCAGCTGCTACACACAGACCTGTGCTCCTCTATAGGCAGAAAAAATAAATGGCTTTGATGCATAATCATCCCTCAGTGGAAATGATTGATACCACACATTGGAAGGACTAAATTGCCACAATTTGTTTAGATTCTTGGCAGAGAATATTTTGCATTAATAAAACATTATCAATCATTAGATTGGAACTAAGAAGGGATTGTGTGTGAGTCTGGCTGCAAATTAGTCTCCCATTTTAGCCAGAAATGTCTTCTCACAAAATCTATACACATATGTCTTGTCATTCGGTTTCCGCTAGAGCCTGGAAATTTGAATAAAACAAAGAAAATACCTTTGTGTGCTTCAGCCTCAGTGATGATCATGTTTCTGAGAGAACAAATAGTGTGATTGAAAAAATAATAACTTTTCCTGGGTGTATTATCGTAAAGTATAATTTCAAAAGCATTCTTGCTTTCAAACGGAAGAAAATAAGTGACATGATCCTTTGACCCTCAGTATACAGTCAACCTCTGGCATTCAAGTGCTGTCTCTCTCTCTCTCTCTCTCTCTCTCTCTCTCTCTCTCTCTGTCTCACTCTCGCTCTCTCTCTCATTCTCTGCCCCCCTCAAAAACAGATGACAGCAGAAAGGTTCATAAATAAGCCTGGGGCAATGTCACACAGACTAGGACCTGAGAGAAAAAAGAAATGAAAAGTCAGGTAAAAAAAAAAAGCATCTGCTGTTCATTCCTTCTCTACATGCTGTCATTGTCTTCTGTTAAATATAGAAAACAGCTAGAAATGAGCACAACTTGAGAAAAATAATTAGTCTCTGTAGAGATGAGAGAATAAAGAGAGAGAACATGAGAGGACAGACATAAAGAGTGAGACAGAGATGGAGTGATTTTTTTTTTTTTTTTTTTTTTTTTTTTTTGTATTCTGGTTTTTCTGTGCCAAGCATCTATTCTTCACTCCAAAAGAACACAGACATTTTGTTTCTGCTACCTGTGACATTTGACTCTGCTCTTTCTGATTTAAGCTGTAGTAATTATTACAATAACCACAGACATTCATGGGCATGAGGGAAATTAAGTTTTTTTTTTTTGTTTGTTTGTTTGTTTTTCTCTCCTCTGAGATCACTCTGGGTAGACTAAATTACTTTTTGGAGTTGAACAGCATGATTGACAGACAGTGTGAAAATACCCACTTGACTGTAAATAATATGAAGAGTTTTCAGAGATAATGTGATGGTTTTGCACAGAGTAACTTGTCAAAATGCCATTGTCACAAATGCAAGATATGCTTGCTCCTTTATAGTGAGAATCCCTGGGAAAACAAAGGGGAATACACACCAAGCACAGGTGAGGAAACACCTGTAAGGAAATTATCCTCCTACATCAAAAAAAAAAAAAAAANAAAAAAAAAAAAAAAAATCTACAAAGTATTCTGTAATAGCAAATTTAAGTTTTTAAAAAAGGACATATTAGGCTTTTTGATATTTGATAGTGTAATATAGTAGGGAGTGTTGAACATTATCAAAGTTGCAAAACCTGAAGTTCCATTAAAACAAATTCATATAAGTCCTGAACAGCCCTGAAAGCTTTTTTTTTTTTTTTTTTNTTTTTTTTTTTTTTTTTAAGTTACTTACTTCTGTAGCATGATTACATCAACATGTAAATATATATTAATTTTCTTGCCTACACACCTGGGTAGACATACCTGTGAAGTATGAGACTTGTGAGCAACTGTTTGTCAGCATCTGTGGGTGTTGCCAGCTCAAACCTGATGCAGCTGACCAATCAGAACAGAGCATGCTTTCAGGAGGAGGCCTTAAAGAGACAGTAGCTAAAAATGATCCGTTTTCACTCAGTGTGCACAGCCTGTACTGTTCCAGCAATTGATAGTATGATATGTGAATCAATGGGTTTTTTGCACATGAAAATAAAATCATAATATGGACCCTTCAACGATTCAATCTCTTTGAAGCAAATAATGACATATTCAGTCATTAATCAAATCTGCCACTACCACTTAAAATTTTTGCAAAGCGGATTTTATAAAAGCTTTATTAGCTGTAACCCTTGTTAGGTTAATAAATAATGTATTTATGTTTTATAGATTATAAGTTAGCAAGTAACGGAGATAACTTTTGGATGTCAAGTTGTGAAAAATACATTTGGCTGCTGTATCCTTCTCCAGCATAAATTGACTTGTCTCTAATTTAAAGACCCCTGCAACAGACAGTTCAACCAAAAAATAAAAAATAAATAAATAAAAAAAAATAAAAAATAAAAAAGTTGGTCCAGTGATTGCACTTAACATCCCAGATATTTTACATCAAGAATGACTGAGATGAACTTTCATAGCATGTACAGTAGCAACTTATTAAACATTAAAAAAACAAACTGTAGCACTCTTGAAATTATTCTTATTATTCTTATTATTATCATCCATCCATCCATTTTCTAAACCCGTTTGTCCTGTTGAGGTTCACGGGGGAGCTGGAGCCTATCCCAGCGGTCATAGGGCGAGAGGCAGGGTACACCCTGGACAGATCGCCAGTCTATCGCAGGGCTGACACAGAGACAGACAAACACATTCATGCTCTCATTCACACCTACGGGCAATTTAGAGTTCCCAATTCACCTGACATGCATGTCTTTGGAGGTGGGAGGAAGCCGGAGCACCCGGAGGGAACCCACGCAGACACGGGGAGAACATGCAAACTCCACACAGAAAGGCCCTGCCCCGGCCAGGAATCGAACCCAGGACCTTCTTGCTGTGAGGAAACAGCGCTAACCACTGCGCCATTGTTATTATTATTTATTATTTATTATTATTATTATTATTATTATTATTATTTAAATTCAATTTTTTTTCTTTTGCTCTAAAAAGTATCAGGAAAGAAGAAAATCCAACACCTGCAGGAACCAAACAGGTTCAAAGTCTCAACAAAAACTATATCAAATGACCCAGTTGAGGCAGTGGCACTACATTCATATTTTTGTCACATCCAAACCACACACCCAAGAAAGAGAATTCCCATTTCCTCAGATTAAGATGCTTATTTCCATCTAAGCCTCTGCAATTTGCACCTTGAAAGATTTTCTGCCATTTTAAGTTTGTCCAAAGCACAACAAACAAGCTTTCCCAGATTTAAAATTGATACAGTGTTTAACAAATTTTGTACATCACATGTCAGCATCAAGTTGCATAGAAGCTATAGGTTGAATTTTTGTTATATGGAACCATTTTCATCATTATTCTTTTTTACATAAACTACCATAAGTCAAGTTTTGTGGTGTTATAAAAAATTTGGTTGACATGTTCACATATTAGCTCTAAAGGGTGATCAGATCCATACCACTATGTAAAACCTGGTTGCATTTTATCAAAGTGGGTGTGGTTTAGAACTAAATCCCTTTAAGTTTCCCCACATGCAGATTGAATCATGTGGTGATTCTGTAAACATCATTTGGCCTTTGCTTTTTTTCTTTTTTTTTTTTTTTTTTTTCTTTTTTTCAGAATCTCATTCTCATTTTGAAAATGATCCTCACCATGAAAGCTTTGGTTATGGACCCCGCAGAGACAGATGTGTCTTTCACTTACCAGAGTGGTAAAATGGTCCTCAATATGGACATGTTGAAAGTATTTTTAAAATGGCTTTTTCCAGCACATCATTAAAGTGTCATGCTGTCTCATTGACTTCCTGAGACTTTTAGAAGAACCCTGCAGAGCAAAAAGCCAACTTTACACCAGTGTCACTGAGGAATGTGTAAACTAGAAAGAAAAAAAAAAAAAAAAATGGACACCTTTCATTCTTAACCCACAAATGAGGAAGCTGTTAACATGCTAAAAGCATTTTATTCCTTTTGCACTTTCCTGGCATCTTTATGAGAGCTCTGAATAGATTCCTTCATATGTAATGTTTTTTGGGCAAGTTTCTATATTTATAGAATCTGAAAGCTGGTGTCTTTCAAGGCTCTTTCACTGCAGCATATGAAAAATGTACAAGCTCAAACTCTGTAATAATACTCGTGGAGTGTAGGGTACGAAACTAACCCAGACTCCTCAATCCCAGAGAGGCTGCTCTCATTGGAGCTCTGCTGACAGTTTCCTCCACACTGATGCCTCCATCCACTTCAAGGTATTTAAGATAAGGTCTGGGGAGGGGATGGGANGGGGGGGAATTTTCTTTTGTTGTCAACCATGCCTTCAGCTGGACGGGATTTCCCATGTGGGATGGAGTGTAAACAGACCTCATGGGGACCAAGTGAAGGCGCCTCCGTGTCACATGGGATTTCCTACCTTTCCTGCCTCCTACAGAAGCAGCAGAAGCAGCAAGGGTGCTACACTTGGTTTCCTGGGACTTGAAATAAAAACATATCTGTATATTGGTTGCCAATCAGTCCCTCAGAGAGCTTAATTCAATCAACACATATGGAGCCTACTACTCTTTACAGCTCAATCCTCTTTCCGAATGGAAATTTTTCCATTTAGACCTCATTATCACTTTAAAATCAAATCATGCTGATAAAACACAGTCCCTTGCTATGCTCATTTTTACATACTGATGATTGTAATGGCAATACATTGTTTCCAAATTGGATCAGAGATTTCCCCAGTGTTCCCATAAAGTCCTTGGCATATTGGAAGAGGCCCTTCAGTCACATGCCACAGTTAACACCTCGTCAGCAGTAAAGGATTCCTTCTAATCTATTTCATCTCATTAAAAGGCTCAATACCATGCAGTCTTGCATGGCTGGCTCTCTAGCTGTCAGTCTTAAAAATGTATTTATGTTGTATGTAACATATTGTATTTTGAAACCTTCTTTCATTAAAAAAAAAAAAAAAAATACAGTCATAGAGGAACAGAATTTCAATCGGAGTATGTTCTTATTTAACATATTAGACAAAAATGTTCTTTGAAATCTGCAAAACCTTCACTACCAATATTTTATCTCTACTGAACTTATCTCAAAAATGTTCACTGTGAGAAATTTTCAGTTGTGTTTCCTTATCTATTATCAGCTCAAGGAGCATTAACAGGATTCAGGGGTTAAGTTTCAGATCCAGCTGGTTAAAGTAGAGAAAAATCTTTTTCATGGTTGAACTAAAAGTCAGCCTTCTAGTCTTCTTTCTGCCCATATTGAATAGAAAAATGAACCTCTCTGTAAGCCCAAACATCCAGCCCAACCTCCTGTCCCACAGCTTCACACTTGATTATCACCATGATATTTCTTGCAATGGCTCAAAATTGTGACTACGAACATAACTTGCTTTGATAATTGATACATACACTGTATGTCATGCTTAATAATTCTTACATGTCAGAGTTTTTACATCCATATGTAGCAAATTGTGTGTGATATGATTAATGTCAGTGGAATAAGAACAACAAGCCTACACTTTTAAAACTCTGTGAAGAGATTTTTAACCACTGGGGCACAAACAAATTCACAGAAATGCAGATCTGACACACTAAGCTCATTAAGTTGTTTCAATTAACTTGTTAGCAAACAGCTGCCTCTTGAAGAAGACACAGAGCAACATGAACATCTCATCGGATGTGTGCTTCTGTTAATCAGCTTCTAGTTTAGCTTTGTTACCTGTTCTTTAATGTTTGGCTTGTCTATTCTTGTTTTCTTGTTTAGAATTGGCTGTCTATGCTTTTATATTGTGGATGGGGCTGGTGAGAGACGCAATCATTCAGTGTGTGGCTGCTTACACATGAGCCGCAGTAACGTCTCAATAAGCATCACTCCTTATTCTGGCGACACAGCAGACATGCAGTGCCCGGCTCTGTGCATGGAGAAGAGCGCTGACACCAAACTAAGACCAATTTGCATCATCAAGAAGAGCCATTAGCTTTGGATGTAGCTAATGTAGCATTTCAATAACAAGCATAGACTATAAGTCAGTTTATGAGCTTCTTCTTCTCCATTGTTTTGTCGTTTCTACTTACAAGCTACTTTCTTTGGTTGCACATTGGAAAGTCACCGCAGGCAGGTCAGAGTTGAATTTGGTTGAACTTTGGCTGCAGCAGATCAGGTGGAGGCAGCCTGAGTGTGGGCCAGAAAACCCAAACAATGAGCTAAAAGTAGCATGGAGTTGCAGAGTTACACAGTAAATTCTGTTGGACCAAATTGACTCGTCTATTTGGTCCCACTCAACTCTTATAGTGAATTCAACACAGCAAAATTTATTGTGTAGGTGGTAATTCCCTGTGGTTTTAGGACTGTGACAGACTCTTTCACATTAGAGTGTGTCATTTCATTCAAAGTTTTATATATAGAAAGCACTGAAGTCAGCCTTGATGTGTGGCCTTGGCAATGCCCCAGTTGAAATCATAACTAAGTATTTTAAAAAGTACTCCAAAGGAAATTCTTTTAGGTAAGTTGCAGAGACAGCACCTTCGAGCGCAGGAGGAGAGAATGACTTTGGTGTCTGGCAAAAGTCTCCAGTCCCCCCGTGGGACAAGACAGAATTTACATAAGTAACATCTTGATTTGCTGTAAAGTGAAATTAGGGCCTGTGCTATGTTCAATTAACTACGTGGATCATCTTG
Organism: Lucifuga dentata; assembly: GCA_014773175.1. NCBI lineage: Eukaryota > Metazoa > Chordata > Actinopteri > Ophidiiformes > Bythitidae > Lucifuga > Lucifuga dentata. The sequence goes on from VXCM01006003.1 coordinate 19,778, forward strand.
TAATTAAAAACTCAGCAGTTCCCCACTGCTCAATAACTCTGTGCCAGGAAAGAAAGAGAGAGAGAGAGAGAGAGAGAGAGTGGAAAAAAGTCCAAAGATAAACTGCTGCTTCATCATGTTTTCATCAGATATGACCTTGGCAGTCATAATGGTGGGGCTGAAGATATTGCTGGAGAAGAGCCACACTATCCATAAGTTGAAAGTTAATGTGAGAAGCATCAGCCGTGGTGGCCCTTTTATGGTGCCCTTGCCAGCTGTTGTATGGAGATCAGTGGCTGCAATACTGGCCTCTAATGAGATGTTTCTCCTTAAACTGATTACATAGGGGAGGGATTATATTTTGCTGTATAATGCTAAGTAGTTTCAATTTTGAGGCTAGCTATTTGGTATTCCTTCGCAAGTCCCTTGCTCGTCAGTAATTGCTGTAATTCCAGCCTTTATGAAATGAAACTTTGTGTTTAGCACTCTTTTTTATCTTACCATCCCTCTGGAAAGATTACACAAAGAACATGTGAACTTATTCTGCACTAATTCAGCTCTTTGATTCCTGTTTTTGATTGTTGGGGAGTTTTGATGAGGCTCTTCCAGGTATTCAACGTTACTCTGAAGTGCTGCAGTGCAGTCTAAATTGGGGCAAGGCCGAGTTGTGATTCAATGTAGATTGGTGAAACACTTGTGTCATTATGATAAGCTGTTATTCTGAAAAATGTAGTTTAGCTATCATGTTTTTCTTCCATGCAAGCCATTAATCTTTATTATGCATTTAGCTGGAAATTGGAGAATGTCAGGAAAGAGGCGTCTGTGTCTCTGACTGTGCTGTACAGTGCATCTAAAGTGGTTGTTTTGTGGGATCAGTTAGAGAATTTTAACTATAAGCTATAATCCCTAAATTGATAAAATTGCTTCCAAATGTCGACTGTAATGTTTAATTCATGAGCAATAATAAACAGGTAATAAATCTGAATATAAGAGAAAGGACCCAAATCTTCTGAAACATAATGCTGCAGGACTTTTAAGATTCCTTCAGCTGCCTTCCAAGATTCTTCTTTATCAGCAGTGGCTTGTTGTCAAACTGCTGTGTGTTTTCTAATTATGTTTATGCATCAAGATAATCGAAAATAATCTCACTAAGACATGAAACATGAAGCAATATATTGAGGAAATAAGGTATGCAAAGCCAAATCAAGATTAAAATGATCTTGGATTTTGAATGACTTTGCTTTTAGTGCATGGACCTATAGGAAAAATTAGATTTTACTGAGAGTTGCTGATTAGTATGGAGGGAAAGACCAGCTTGGCCATGTTAATTTTGTTCATGTTCTGCTTACACCTGCAATTTCTGGCCCAAGCTATCACCCTATATCCCCAGCTTACTATAAAACGGGCTGCATATATTAGCTATATATTAAAAGCTACACCCTTATCCTTACTCTGGAAATACACTCCCACCATGGGATCACCAGAATATGTGGTCTGTTTATTAAAAAGTAAACACATTTGGTGCTGGTAAATAAGAAACCTTTGTCATCTTAGAGTCCATCTCCTGCTAATTCTAATGAGCAGCATACAGTGGATTTTTACATTTAATCACAGGTATGATAAATCAGATACAGAGTTGATGAATTATGTGAGTATATATATTGAGTCTGAATCTGTGTTGTGTGCAGACAAGCATCTCACTGCCCAGAAGTCTGTTTCAGCAATTTATTGGAAGCCACAAGCAACAAATCTCTGCTGCTGTAAAGAAACAAGGCATTCAAAGGCTGTTTCTCTTGGAAAGTGGTTTCTGTGCTGTCCAGAACAAAGAGAGAAAGTAATGTAAGAGGACTGATTGATAAGTTCTGACTCTGACACATAAAGACAAATGCTATCTATCTATCTATCTATCTATCTATCTATCTATCTATCTATATACACACACACACATAGTTCCTTACTTGTTTTTATTGATCAACTACACTCATGTGAACTCAGTAATTATAACTTACAACTGCCGAGGAACCAAGTCTCTGAGTTGTACAAGTTGGACAAATAAGCCATTGTGTAGTGATTATGGCTTCTTCCCAAACATGAAAACAACTTTAGCTGGTACTCCTTTTGGCCTCAGATGATGGCATCTTACCCACTATGAGGGAGTTTGTTTAGTTAAGAAAGTGACTCCTATGAAACTTAATGCCAGAAGTATGTCACGTTTGAAGTAGCTTAATGCTAAAAAAAAAAAAAAAAAAAAAATTAGTTTGATCTTTCTCTGCAAAGCTCAGAATTGATCAGTCCCACCATACACTGATATCAATTCATATTCTCATACATAAATGAATTAAAACAATGTCACATCAAAATATTACACCACCAAAATAAATAGACAAAAGCTGCACTCTACAAATTGAAACCAGAAGCTCAATCGTTCAAAATAAAAGTCACCACCCATTCACTGCTGGATTTTGGTAGTTTGTAGTATCCTGTTCATGATAAATATCACAACTATGTATTTATAATTAAGATTTAGTTACAAAACACTAATGAGTAACAGCGGATGAAATACAAGACAATGCTCCTTAAGTGATTGAAAGCATCAGAAACTATCTTGGCAGCATTTGTCCAGCTGGGAGTATCTATAGACACAGTCTTGCTGTGAAGCGCTGCTTCATAGATTTGCTGACAGTAATGGGGCTGCTTGTGTGTGTGTGTGTGTGTGTGTNAGACAATGCCTAATGGTTGCATGGAGGCATCCCTCCTTTGAAAGACTTTTTTTTTTCTTTTGTGTGTCAAAAGAAAAGTTATTCCCTCAATCAATAAAAATGCAAAGCAGTGGCTTTCTGTTCTATTTGTGCTGGTGGTAGCTTAAAGAATCGCTATTGAAGGCTCAGACCCCATTTGCAAATGCCTGGCTACTCATGTCTCACCCAGCATGTGTGCATACAGAAGAAAGGCTTCCTTTCCCCTTCCTTTTTGGACACCCCTGAAATAATGGGGAGATGCATCTATTAATATTGTACATTCTTCTGAAATACGAGCTCACTGAGGCTATTAGAGATTGTTTTCTTGATACAGTAAGGGAAACATCCTGTGTAGTTAGGATGTTTTTTTTTGTTTGTTTGTTTTTGGTTTTTTTTGTTTGTTTTACTCTAAATATGCAATCTGGAACCTGTTTTTCATGGCCTTATTGTTGAAGACTTAGTAATGCATATTAGCATTGAATGCATAATGAATGTGCTTTCAAAAGCAGCTCCCTTTTGTGTCTTTTAAATATATATTTTTTCTTTTAATGTCTTCAGATCAGGGTTTGCATGTTCATGCTGTTTGCAGACATACAGTTTTGTTTTGCTGATAGTTTTTGCTTAGTCATGAAACTGCACTGCAGCTTGTTAAGATGACACTGTGGGGTAGCATGACAGACTTTGATAAGGAAAGTCATGAAATGATTCACTCGAGTCTTTATGGCTCTCACTAAGCGACTTGAAGGTCCCTAAGAAAGAAGTTATATCAAAGGGATTACAATTATGGAATAACAGGAAAAAAATGAAGATGCATTTATGTAGCTGACAGTTCTCAGTGTACACTGACAAAAAATCTGAGCTTAAACAGCAATATGTTTTGAAGGTGTAACCTCTGAAATACTGTGGCAAGCTTTGTTAACCTTTTATTTGTATGGCACTTACCTTGAGGTTCTTCTGGCTCATCTGTGGTGGGAACAGGTGAAGAATAGCAAAAGGTATTGCAATAATTGTGAAGTACCTGTAGAAAGTATGCAGGTGGAAGTTTGGATCTGCTAACATTCTTAACATGTGCCTCCAACAACAGCTGACATTCTTCAATTGTGTGTTGTCCTATGATGGATTTTTTTTTTTTTTTNGATTTTTTTTTTTTTTTATTTAGGAAAAACCTTGTTAGACAACCCCAGTGCATGCTGATGGACTTTTAATTGGCGTCCAATCAAGTATCACTTAAACTGGGAAAATAATATTTTTTTGGAGCACTTAACTGCAAGATGATGATATGGCTTTGTTGGCATCTTCTTGATGTTGCATCAGTGGATGCATTTGTTTTCCTCCTTGTTTTACCCTTTAAAATCACATGTGCCTTGCCTCCAAGAATGGCTCAAGGGTAATCCACTTTCCCTCCACTTTGACTTCAGTGTAATGAGATCCACCTGTTTGTCTGCTGGGCGATTTTTTTTTTTTTTTTNTTTTTTTTTTTTTTGTTTGAGAACATAATTGTATTGTTTGAAGGGCCTCCATTTCATCAGATTTGCAGTATGAACTGCTCTGTATGCTTAGAGAATGATTAGATTCATTTATATAAAGTAAATGCATACTGCTTTTGAGTATCTCCAGTTTAATTTGTCATTTTTACTTTTTTAAAACATAATGGTATAGGGATTTTTCCAGAGATACCTGTACAAATAACATCATCTACTACAACAATTTATGGAGAACTTATCCAAAACTTGTCACTTTCTTAGCAAATATGTGATGGCATTCAGTGTAATTAGCCTCCCAGCCAGGCCTGTCTTTGTGTTTTATTACATCTATCTATATAGACAGAAATCTCTGTTCCTCAATTTGTCTGTTGTACCAATATCTCGAGAGCCCGGCACTGTATGAAGTTGAAATTCGGCAGGTATATTAATGCTCAGGACCCATGGATGTGCAGTGTTGTGTACAAAATTGTTTGGATGAGTGGTTCTCGAATTGAGCTGTGCCAGTAAAACGTAGTCCAAGTGCCAGGATATGCTCCAGGCACAGCAGCTCCCTATGCTCTGCTCCACGGCCACTTATGGCAGCCTGCGGTGCACACCATCAAGTCCGGCACATTCCGAACAGGCATGTTTTCAATGGCCACTCCATTAGTTTATCAAAGTTAGTTATTATTTAAAGGTATGGAATTATTACAATCAGACCATATGGCACACATTGAAATTAGGAACTGAGAGCAGGCGTTGGAGTGAATTTAACTTTCTAAAAGATTCTTGGTCAAAGTGTTTGCAGTTACTTTGTAGAAGTCTCTCACGTGAAACAATTAGAAATGTTGATTTTTAGATGTAGAAACCATGTTCAGTGAGTGAGTGAGTTCATGTCAGTGGAAAAAAGGAAGCTATAAATGGTTTAGGGAAACTGGGAATGTTTTGTCAGATATAAAATTGGTGGGCAAGAGTGTGATAATCATGGAATTGGAGATGGAAAATTGCATCAGAATGGAATCAAAAACCTGGCCAGAAGTGCGGATTTGCTGATCCCTGACCTTCTGTCTCAGAGCTGAGAATTTTAAGTAATGAGATCTATGTACTGAAACAACAATCAGACTGCCAGGCTTCAACAGACAGAGGGGAAGAATGCCTGCTGCTACACGAAGCACAGCCAATGCATTTAACACATATTTAGGAATATGCTTTAGAAGCAATGAAACACATTATTAGTTACGGTAAATGAAAGAGGAAAATAATGGCATTTTGTTGCATCAAATAGACCTTTCATGAAGGTATAATGCTGTGTTAAAGGGCTTTCATAGTGCACAATGTTGAACAGGGCATCTGCAGCGATATTTAAGTACCAATACCACAATGGTAAAATACTCCATTACAAGTAAATGTCTTTCAGTCAAAAATCTACTTAAAGTAGACATACTAGTATATTATTATATAATTATGTTCTTATTTTCATTTAGGGGTCTTATTTGAAACATTTGTAATGATTAGTGTGCCAAAACACATATATCCATTTCTCCTGCTCCAGATGTTGGCCAAACACTCGCTTGCTAGCATTGAACTTTGACTATGCTTGTCTAACTAGGTGTGTAGGCAGGAAAATTGTAATGTGTACCATGTTGATATCAAAATGATACAGAAGTAAAGGAATAATCAAAAATAAAAAAATAAAGCTTTCAGGGGTAGTATAGTACTCTGGTTTAAGTGAAACAACTAAGTATTTAGAATGCAAACTGTACTCACCTATGCAAAGTAACTTATTCATTGTATGTAGGGTCATGTTCATACAATAATAATAATAATAATAATAATAATAATAATAATAATAATAAATAAGTCTTTTTATGCAAAGTAATTANAATAATAATAATAATAATAATAATAATAATAATAATAATAAATAAGTCTTTTTATGCAAAGTAATTAGTAACTTGTTACTTTGAAATGTAGCGGAGTAGAGTGTAGTGGAGTACAAATAGCATACGATGGAAATACCCAAGTTAAGTATAAGTACCTCAAAATTGTACCTTAAGTATGATACTTGAGTTGCTTTTGAACTTTGGTTATCCATTGGCCTTCTGTTACAGTAAAGTCTTAGAAAATAAGCTGCCTGAAAGAAAAAAAAAAAACAAAAAAACAAAGAGATATAAGTTGGTTTAATAAAATGAATTAAAGATTCATGATTTGTTTTGATCCTCAAATGTATAAAAAAAATAATAAAAATCTTATGTTTATATTCATGGACAGTAATGCAGCACAACACAATGAGGCCCCATACTCCATCCTCCTCCTCCTCCTCCTCCTCCTCTTCTCATCACTCATTAATTGGTTCATACCGTATTTTGTTTGGGACATTGATTCTCATTCTCATTAATTCTGCCTTTGTTATTGTCTATATGTCAAAANTATTTTGTTTGGGACATTGATTCTCATTCTCATTAATTCTGCCTTTGTTATTGTCTATATGTCAAAATATGACAAATACAAATTTATTTCAAGTTTAGAGAAAACCTTTAAAATGATGTAATTTGTTCAGATAATTAGTCCGAATAATTGAGTCAATTGGATTAATTTGTTCAAATATTTTCCTTTCACAGAATATTTTTTTTTCAAGCCAGTTTCATTTCTTGTTGGCCTAGCCTTAATATGCAACAAAAACAACATAATTATTTTGATGATTAATAAGTTAAGTTTTCTATATCCTTTTTTATTTTTTTTTTATTTTTTTATAATTATTTATATTTTGTATGTATATATAATTGTAGATTGTCACTGTACTCATAATTCTAATTTATAATAATATGCATGTATGTATAATTTCTTGTTTTATGTCAAATTCAAGTTCAGGTTGTGCATAGGACACATACAGTGCATATGAGCATATGATATATGTGTTTGTAACAAAGAAAGTGCTGGCATTGTAAACTAAAACCAACCAAAAGTGAATTTCTGAGTCAAGCCTAATGATTATGGGACATCAGTACAGAATAATTTTTTTTTTTTTTACAATAGAATGAAAATAAATTTTAAGATCAATAAATTAAGTCTTATCAGTTTTAGGCAAGCTGGTTCACAGTTCAAGTTACAAACTAAAAGGCCCCAATGCTGCTTTTTAGACTGATGGATCGTTAGCAGACCCTGATTAAGTTTGCTAATTAATAGATAACCAGGATTGGGGTCAAGGATAACTAATAGGATCTAAGGGGTAGTAGTTCGCTAGTTATTATTGGAGATAAATAGATCTGAGATGTCCGCTGATGCAAGACCATGCATGGCTTTACAGTAAAACAAATGGTAGATTTACAGTGCCTGCCCTCCACAAATATTGGCAATCTTGGTAAAGAAAAGCAAAACAGATTGTGAATATCTTTCATCTAAAATATTATCAAAAATATAACATTTAGTTAAAGTACAATCATTGAAAGGAAAAAAAAAGCTTATCATGAAACAAATATTAAATAAATATTGTAAAAGAAAGTGCCTTATTTAAGGCACAGTTCTAAGTTGGGAAAACAGATTTAATAACATAATTAACTCATAACTACTGTATCTCCAGAGGCATCACAAGGGGGGGGTGCGGACCACACTTCAAGTCGGTACCTCGGGCAGCCCCAAGAACGTGAAAGAGAAACCGACAAAGCAAAACCAAACTCCGGACTCCCCGTTCGCCCACCCCCTCCCCCTTTGGTACCATTATAACTTGAATAGTTGGTACCAGCTCTGAACCCGCCCATCATGGAGATACCGCACCAGGTGACACCAACCCCAGTGACACCGTTATGTATCTCTGTGTCAAAATTTAGCGTATTAGCCCCAGGTCCTAGCATGTACCATATGTTTATACATGATCCAGGTTCTAGGCTACAATTTGTATGGAAGATGGAGGTGGAAAAAGTTATGTAAGATTTCTAAAAAAGTTTTGATATCATTAGAAATTTGTGTTGTTTAGCATTTAATGTCCTTTAGACTCTGTACAAGGATTGATAGAAAACTTCAAGATCTAAAGAGATCTAACTCAGAATTATTGCAGTTACTTATTGTAAAACATAATCTCCTTCTAACTACAGTATATGCACTTGTGCCATCAATGCTGAAAGGGTTTTATTCAAATTTCTAAATCCTTTTCTTGTCCAAAAATTCTCCAAGGCTGACATGAAATCATTGTCTGAATTTTATTTATTTATTTATTTGCATGTTTAGAGGTGAAAATCTCAGGGGCCAAATCAGGTGAGTAGGATTGGTGCTGAACAAGTTCAAAGGCAACGATCATGGTAGCAGCCAGCAATTACATTATCATTGCCTGTTGGCCTGGTTTGTGCATCTTATACAACTCAGAGAGCCTTCATAACTCTGGAGCATGTAAGCTAGAATCACTGAGCTCAAGTGAATGCAGCTGATGTCCTAAATAATTATAATACGTCCACGAAAAACATCCCAGCTGTTTTGCACTTCCTTAAGTGTCAAGCTCAGGGTGGATAGCACAGTTTGATTGTTGGATTTTAATGGGACATGTATTTTTGTGTCATCTGAATAGCAATATAAACTTATTTTGTAGGTGTCAATTTTTCCTAGTGGGAGCATGTACAACAGTAATGGACCCAAAATTGAACTCTGGGGGACCCCATTGAACTATAGTTGGTGTGGATAATGAATGATTCTGCTGCTGTACATGAGGCTGAATCATACTGATCATACAGATGACTGGTGTGGTTTCTCTTTCCATCATGCTGTTTGTTACTGCTTTGTTGATGTTTTTGCACAAGTTAAATGAAAGGAATCTCAGTAAAAAAAAAAAAAAAAAAAAAAAAAAAAAAAGTATGTAACCCAGTCTAAACCCTGACACATCTAGGAAAATACCAATGTAACAAACAGACAGACCTATGTCATAATGACCCTGAGCTTCTGAAGTCTTGCAAGACATACTGATGTCTTGCAGCCTCTCATTTGGACACATCGCACAACTGCCACAGAGACTAGTCTTAGAGGTCTTTATAGGAATCATAACAGGCTATGCTGATGGGCTGGGGTCTATTTGTTCCAGTCTGCTTGTTCCTGTTAGTTTTTACTTCTAGCTCACTACAGAAATCTTCATTTCCTGTCTGTATCTCTATATAAATATAAAACTGGACTTGTTCTGGCATTAAATCCCTGCTTAAAGAGAAGAGGATGACTGGGTTGAACAGCAGCAGTGGAAAGAATCCTGGTACAAGTTGAAATCCTATAGTTTTTCTTTTGCTCTGTTTTGCCACCTTAAATCAGTGTTTTACACAAGTGCATGGTGTATTTCTTAAGCACAACCTCAGCTTTCCCTCTAAATCATAATATTGTCACTTTCAGATGCTATATAGGTGCAGCAGATACAACAATCCACAAGAAACAACAAGAAAATCGCACATACTTATTGATAAATCTAGAGAAAACTGCTAAGGAAAGTGTTTGTCAAAAGACAAGTAACATTTGAACATTTTACATTCAAATAAAAAAAAAAGTCTGCAGGCATTTAGTCAGTGTTCAGCTCTTTTATATTTTTTAAGTTGTGCCACTGTTCAAAACACTTAAATTAGTCCTCAGTATCCATCTCGCTATCACTCCATTGCTCAGTTGCAGTTGTGTGTGTGAGCCTGCTAGCAAAGCTGCTCTTTACAGAGTGTAAGTTCCTAATTGGCTGGTGCGGCAAGGCTTTAAATATGGAGGCTCTCTGATAAGTCGAGAACAGTGGAGGCAGTGGTGGCCTAAAGGTTAGAGAATTGAACTTGTGGCAGGAGGATTGCTGGTTCAATTCTTGGACTGGCAGGAGAAATCAGGGTTGGGGAGGTGAATGAACGGTACCTGTCCCTCCCTTATTTTCACCATTGAGGTGCCCTTGAGCAAGGTACCTAATTCCCAAATGCTCCAGTGGAGGTGCAGTGGCCAGCAGAGAAGTCTGTGGTTATACTGGCAGCTTCCTGGTGTAAATGTGTAAGCAGGGAGTTTCAGCAAAAGAGCATTCAATTCTCAGTCAACTACTCCTGGATAAATAAATGTTATAAAAGAAAGAAAGAAACTGAGGGACATATGCTGATGATTCCTGCACTGCTTTTCTGATTTTCTTCTTTTTAAAAAAAAATCAAATAAGAGATGAAAAATTTAATTTGAGTTATCGTCTCAAACCATTATATATATATAGCAATATGCCAGCTTCCCCTTGGTCCACAGACGGATGTGATTGTGGAAAGCTCCAAGTTTGGAGTCTGCCATCGACATTCGATCAAGGGAGAGTGTCCCTGAAAACTCAGTCTAGATGGTACACCACAAATAAGATGTTGAGTAAGAGGTTATTTATCTAATTTTTAATTATATCCATGAAGAGACAGAAACCCTTTTATTTTTGTCTTAAATCCCCTTCAACTTTTGAAAACTAAGATTAAAGTGGGATATGTGTAGAATGTATAACAAGTGAGTGTGATTCAGACCAAAGTGAAACTTAATTGCTGCTAATTCTTTTTAATCATCTGTTAAATTCATGATTCATGGCTTTATCATAAAAAAAAATATGGTTTATTTACATGACCTGTCTAATAGTGTTGCAAATTGAGAGATTTGAGGATTGAGGCTTTAAAAAAAAAAAAAAAAAAAAAAAAAAAAACTTGTAAAGACCCTGAACACCCACACAGGTGTTTTCACTTATTTTGGTCAATTAGACTACAACACAGGACTGTGTGGGTGTTTGTGCAGAGACTGCGCTTTATTGACATCTCACTGATTCACCTGAGTTTTGTCATACAGTATAAACACACTTTGTAGTGTGTGGAGTTCTCAGCAGAGATTCCCAGCATATCTCCACCCACCATCAACCTGGAAAGACATTTAATTCAGCAGAATAAGCTGCTGCCATATGTGCTGTCAAAGAACTATAGTGGAAAGCAGGGAAGCTGTGCCTATTGTTAATAATAATATTATATAATAATTATTGTTAAAAATGCCATCATAATTAATTAGAACTGCCCAATAAATACTGTTACTATAGTCAGATGTACAAGCGGGGTGTGCTACGGACACACAACACACACACACACAGATGCTATGCTATACAGAAGTATAGTGGGGAAAAGGCAAATTACAATGTAAATAGAGATAACTGATAAATTACATAATGCTCATTCTCTCTTTGTGTTGATGTATTCAGTCACCTGACATAGTGTATAATTGATTTCTGGGTTTCTGGGGTAACCAAACATGTCCTTGAAAAAACAAAACCAAGGGCTTCAAAAGCCATTTGAATATCAAATCATAGTCAATGACCTAAATCACATATTCAGCAAAAACTAAGTGAAAAATGGAGGCAAAGTGCTTCCAGTTTCATCACTAAAGAGAGAAGCCTTGTCTTCTCTTTATAGAGGCCGAGGATAATGACCTGATCAATCAACATTATTCCTGCACAACTGCTTAAGTTTTTGAATACTATTCATTTCTTCCTAAAAAGCAGATATCAACTATAAATCCTGTCAGTATGAACCCCACAGTAGCATTTCAGAAAGCTGAAAAAAATAAAAAAAAAACATAAATGTAATGGAAATATTAATAACTTAACAGTATGTTAATGCAATGATAGCTTTGAATATACAGTACATCCTCTTTGATGGTGCTGATACTGAGCTGATACTAAGATTATTACATATTCTGACAGTTTTTGACATTTCACTAAATATATATGAAGTAATAAAACAGAAAAAAAATACATTGATTTTTTTAAACAAATTTGCTTAAAATGTGTTTGATACAGATTTTATCTTTCCATACACCCAAAAAGGGACATTCTTCACCATTTTACATTGAACAAGTAAAGAGAAAAATGGAGAGGTTGCCATATACAAGATGTGCCATTTACTGCTTAGTGGTCATTCTTTACACCACAATTAGGTTGCGCTGTCTGATAGCCAGTGACACTCCCCGTACTGTGCCTCTTTGTCAGCTGCGGTAAGCAACAAGTCACAAAAATATCCTAAAATAACTTAAAGAAAATACCACTCAGCCTATACAAAGCTGCTTCATGCACTTACACAAAAATAGAGGCCTAAGTTCTTACTAACTTCTAATGAAACATCAACAATGATTTTTTCTGTTATTGATTGTTTCCTCTATTTCTCACCCCCTCTGTAATACTCAAAACTCACCTGATTTCTATTTTAGAAAAGACAAGAAATAATGAGTCCAATGGATTTACGGCCACATCTTATAACTTGGGGTATTTAAGCTTAAGGTATGTATTTAAACTTTTATTTACTTCCTGGAAGTTGTCATGCTGGATGCCTTTTTTTTTTTTTTTTTTTTTTTTGCTCAGCTGTGCTGGTGCATTGAGGAAAAAGGGGCGAGAAGCATGTAATCACAAGATTTGTGCAGAGCCAGACTGCACTCTTAATGTTAGACAACATCCATGTACCTTCCATGTACCTTGGCAGGTTTGGTAGACTTTGATTGGAGTTTAATACCATTTTTTAAATAATTGTGGACATTTTTAAAACCCAATGAAAACAGTCTCATTGTCACTGCATCAGACAGTGGAAATCTGACAGCTCTCTTGCACATGCATAACCTCCCCGGGTGAGAGCTTTTTAATTATAGAAGGTAAATACAAAGACAGTGAAATTGATCAGGCAAATTTCATGTAAGTGCTGATAAGGCAAATTTGTTGAGAGATGGAAAAAAAAGCGATGTTTAGCCAGGCTTTTCCTGCTTTAGGTGCTCATCCTTTGCTAATAAGAACATCCCCTAGATACACAATAGTAATTATATTTCACTGAATACACCAAAGCTGAAGTACAGTGAAGCCTTTCCATTCATATTTCTATTATCACAGCGAACATTTCAAAATGTCATTTAATCTGCAGAATGTGCACAGAATGTCAGATTCCCCAAATCAATCTTCTCAAAAGTATTTGACAAATTAGGCAATGACCTTTCACAGATTCATTTTCTGATTTGATCACAGCCTGGGTAGGTTTCGTTTTATGAAATCTGTGGTGAAACTGACAGCTCTCCTCTTCCCTATTCAATGCATTAGTCAGACAAAAAGATACAATGTCTTCCAGTCATTTTATTGAAAGCTGCACATCAGATATGATTTGTGATTATTCTGGAAATTATCCAGATTCACTAAACTCTTCTTTTCCTGCCTCAGCATTCTTACTAACAAAAAAATTATTGCAACAAGGTCAGCATCCCATGGTTTCTATGGATCTCACAGTCAACAAGTCATTATTGATAAAAACTTAAAACTAGTTATACACCTTTCAGTAGTTCTATCTTCTTTCCATAATCTGCCTGTAGCTCTTTAGTTTAGCTGACCATAGCTATAGAAAATCACCCTACTCCCTTCCAGTGTGCAGAGGTGAGCTGAGCTTTTGTTTAGTGGCAATAGGAAGCCACATAGGCTACAAATATCCTTACAGATAAAGAAGTGGAAAGTTATGGTTTACCAATAACTCTGTGGTTTATTGCTTCCAGTGGTGGAGTTGTATTTAGGGTTTTCACTGTGCAACAGATTGTCCATTCCCCTCCCAATCAGCCCCACATTAATTTATGCATTAACTTGGAACAGGTCCAGTCCAAAATTTCCAGTGGCATCTAGTCGTCGGTGTGAGCACAAATGATACCACAGTAAGTAATTGGATGGTGTTAGGAATACCATTAAAAACTATAAAGCAGCTGACAGGTCACCAATCAATCATTCTCCTTTTCCGGCCACCCATACATCAACATTATTCATTTCTGTAGAGCTTTTTAATACGAATTTGCCTCTGTTCGTGTCCAGCCTCTTACCCCAGTGTTAAATACATAGTCTTGTGTTGACCCACTCTGTCAAATGAAATGTAGCCACAACAAAATACTGTGACATTAAAACATATGAAAAAATAATGTTTGCCTTTTTTTTTTTTTTTTTTTTTATAGTTTCATTTTTTTCATTTTTTTGTAGTTTCATTTAAGCAACGGAATTTCAGGAATTCAAGTGAAAGCTGCTTTAAAATAACTTGTCTTTTGATTGATGAGCTGACTTTTAGGAGTTTTAGGAATTAATGTCTTAAAACAGCTTTTTTTTTTTTTTTTTTTTTTTTTTGCCATTGCAAGCAACCCAAACCACAGCATTATGGTTTTTAATACTGTATAGTATAGCTTTGTATGTTTGTCTTTGTATGTTTGTATTTTATAGCTTTGTAGATCTTTTCTCACTTTTTTTGTAGTTTTTTCATACGTTAGATACAGGACTTTTCTGAACATCTTGGGGTCCTGTGCAATAGCTTACGCTGGGGCCTCCAACCCAAACCAAAACAATCCACTGACTATGTCCATGAGACCCTGGGACTTTAATACTTTATTATGCAAAAACAGTCTCTCTCTCCCTCTCTCTCTCTCCCTCTCTCTCTCTCTCTCTCTCTCTCTCTCTCTCTCATATTTTTGTTGAATGCTATATTTTGAATGCTAGCATCTACTTTTAAATTAGGACATCATTAACAGGGTAGATTATGCAAATTAGGTCACAAAATGTGAGCAGAAGCCCAGACTTCCTAGTAGGTACAGTGCAGGGCTCCCACATGACAAAAAAAAAAAAAANTAACAAGATCATTTCTCCTTTTTAATGTGAAGGTATCTCATTATAACAAGAAACATTTCCGTTATAACGAGATACAAGGAGATACAAAATTATCTGGTTAAATCAAGAAACACGTCTTATTATAACATGATGAGGATTTTAACGTCCATGTTGTAAGGAGATGAGCCATGCTAATGCTGCTGGGCCAAAGTGCTGCCTTCCTTTTACTCTACAGAACTTATCATGTTATAATATAAGGAGAAACATTTCTCATTTTAGCAATACATTTTCATATATTGTTAAAACATAAAACATTTCTCGTTTTAACAACATTATGTCCTATCTTGTTATAATGACAAAGGTAGCTATCGAATTAAAATGAGTTAATTTTGTATCTCATTATAACGTGATAACTGTATGGCCTTATAGAGAGAAACATTTCTCATTATAACATACTTTTACGTTAATGAGGAAAAAAATAACAATTTTCTCCTTATAAGGATAAAGTGGGCATTTTTATTTTGTCACAGTGGCAGCTCTGTGCTAAAGTNATTTTCTCCTTATAAGGATAAAGTGGGCATTTTTATTTTGTCACAGTGGCAGCTCTGTGCTAAAGTAGCTAATTAGCTAATGACATAACTTAACATTTTCAGCTAGCAGCCACACCAAAAACAAATGACCTTTTTAAGGAAAAGGGGGTTAAATTAATGGAGATAATTTCTTACCAATATTCTGGGTTGGTTTTTCCTCTTTGGCTGTTTTGGCCTTTCTTTTTTCGGATCCGGAGGAATACAAATGCCTCATCTTTCCACATTAACAATCTGATCATTCAAAGTCAATATTTGGCAGCCTGCCAAAGGTAGCCTTGGCAGCTAACGCCATTTTTCTGACAGACCACCAGGGGGCACTGTAACAACCTAATTGCCTTACATTCATGGGAAGCAGAGCCATGCCTTTATCCTGTCATAGCGCTCATAAAAAAAAAAAAAAACNAAAAAAAAAAACGTGGGGGCCCCCTGGTGGCTTGGGGGCCCTGTGCAGCCGCACATACTGCCCAAAGGAAGAAACAGCTCTGGTTAGATATGAAGCATGAATTAGTTCATTTGTCAAATTACTCAGCTTCCCCAGAGATGTCATTCATGAATAAAGAATTAATGATTTAGGTGAGTATGAAGGACTGAGTCCAAGATGGATCATGTGACAATAAATTGTTGAATAATTATCTAGAATGAAATGTCATTTTGTACACATTTTTACACTTTTTTTTTTTTTTTTTTTTTAGAAAAAAAAACATTTTAAGAAAATAAGATGGTCAAGATTTACTAATATAGATCAAATAAATTGCTGAGAATTCTTAAGATTGGTCTTAAAATAAATAAAATTTTTAAAAAAAAAGCCATCCTGTTTTCTTATAATTGATAGGATATTCAAGTGTCAGCTAGGCAGAGCTTTTGAATAAATTATTGACTGGCCATATCTGATTGACTTTACTGAGAGGACATGGTGACACCAGAAAGTGTTTAGCATTGCTGAGAGAGTTATGGCTGCCCTCCTCTGGTTTTTAAGAGAAGTGCAACTGTATTATGTCAGTGTCTGCTCCACATAAAGCTCAGGCTTTCCATATTGTATGGAATTTTAACCTTCAATATGAAAAATTCTTCCAAAAGTAAAACATGAAAAAGCAACCACATATTAGCAGCTGTATGACTGATCAAATGATGTTTTTAAATGTTAAGTGATTCTCAAAACTACCTGGAATTTTATTAAAATGCTTACTTTCTTGTAGCCAGTTAGGGATGATTATGAGTTACATCACCACTTTTGTAAAGTCAGAATTGTGGTGTGAAAATGTATTTTTTCATATATATGTCAATTAAGCAGTCGGACTGATACACATACTAGTAAAAAATAACAGCAATTATCTTGAAATGAGAAATATTATAGTATATGATGCTTCATAAGACTATTTTCTTGGAAGTTGTACTTACTGTAATACCTTGTACTACAGTAAGTACAAGTAGTAGAAGTATGTACAGTATTGGGCTTAAAGATGCAAAACTAGAGGTTCCTTTAAAACAAAATCTTGAGACTTTTTTGAAGTTCTGTTTCCGCAGTGCATCCACAGAGGTCAGCATGGAAAGTGGACGCACAGGTATTAGCTTAAATCTAGCTTAAACCTTGGGAGAATTAAACGAAAACAGTATCCAGCATTCAGTCAGAGCAGAGAGAGAGAGAGAGGTCCATCATTTGTATTGAAGATTGAAGAGACTGACATTGATCACATTAACTCATGTTGTCTACATTAAGCTGCAGGTAATGACACTCATTCAGATCAATGTTTCTAACTGTGCCACGTCTAAATTGATTTTGAGGTTAGAAAGCACCGAGCCTCTACAGATGATACTTAAAGAGAGAAACTGCTCCATTCCTCCGATTCGGCTGCTTTCCTTTCACTTTCAGCTCTGCCAAGCTTGTTCATTTGTCCTTGGATTTATTCCCCTAATAGGGCAGCTGGCATGCCTTCTGCCTGAGCTCATACATGTTGACTTCAGCCAAGGCTGAGGCTGCATGGCTCCACAGCCTGGCCTTCAGTGACTTCCTGTGTGGGCTGGGTGAAGTCTTGGTAAGGACTTGTGTCATGAGGAGATGGACCGAATGCCAATACTAAATGAGTCTAAGTAAAGATGACAGTTTAGCTTTGACCTTCCTCACTATTAAGTTTTATATTAATATGACTAAAGAGTGTGCAATTGTATCTATTGAAGTTTTCAATGAACACAAATGGTAATTTGTAACTTACTTTGTGTGCTATGGAAGCCCATTCCCACCATGAAAAATTCAAAATAATGAGGTATTAATCAAAATCTTGACTTTGTAATTTAAAATTATTTAAATGTTTATGTCAAAATTATTATGTACAAAAATACAACATTATATATTTATGAGAAAAGTTTTATTTTGAGATACCTACGTCAGAATTCTGATGTATGAGGCCCCATATTGAAACTGATATTCATTTTAGATGTTTAAAAATTGAAATGCCAAGTCAAAAAAATTGACTTTCAATTTTGACTTTCTGCAAATCTACACAGAAGCCTGTGCTGCAAACTCACAATGCACTGGTGTGAAACAGACTTTAGTTAGAATTTTGTTTTATAGGCCAAATTAGCAGGTCATTTCACTTAAAACAGGAAGCTATATTATCTCTAGATTCTATACTCTTTATTCTTCTCCAGCATGTCTTCTTCCATCTCCTAGCTGATGCTGCCAACAATTGGGTGGCCATTGATGCAGCTGTCTACATTCTGTACGTGGCAAAAAAAGCCAAAAAAAAAAAAAAAAAAANAAAAAAAAAAAAAAAAAAGATGTTTCCCAGGGGACGGCATTTGATGATCTCATTACAGTGGTGTTGAGACAAGCTGATTACAATTTCCATTTTGGTGCAACGTCTCCTCCTTAACAGACACGTTGGCTTTCCATATTGAAAGCTTGTTCGTTTTTTTGTGTTAACATCCATCTGCATCCATCTGCATAACATTCCTGCTTTCTATCTTGCAGTGTAACACAGCCAGTCAGTCTCTCTTAGAAATGATTCACATGTATAATGCTGACATTTGCGAGTGCAATTTGCACGGTGCTTGATGAGGCAGGCAGGGAAGTAGGCAGATTACAACAAAAGAGGGTCAGTGTCAGTTCTGTATTGTTGTCTGAGGTGATTAAGACATAGCAGAAGGTAGAGTGAGTAGTTCTGAAGAAGTGCACCTTCTTTCATCGCGGCTTTGTCTAATCACCTTTAATCACATGCAAGTGATGGGAATAGGGAATCTTTAATTCAGAATAATGGGAACAAAGGGAGAGGTAGGGGGAATATAACAGAGCTTGCTAGTTACCATCATCGGTTTGTTCTCCCAGCAGCTCCCTAGGGGTGTTCTTTTAATCTAGTTTTGCCTTGGGCAACATCTAAAGCATCCCGGCCCTAAAGCATCCTGGCTGGATGAAATTAAACAAAATCAATGAGCCTTAATTCTGTCTCAGAGTTGACAAATTATTTTTTTTTCTTCTGTTGCCAGAATACCTTTGTTTAAATTGTTTTAAAGCCCTATTAAATGATTAGCCAACCAGTAGTACTTATGTTAGTTAGATTAAATAATCTACAATGACAGTAGGATTCCTCTAGTTTAGGGGGCAGCAAATAACCGACTGGAGTTTGAATAACATTATTAGACCTCGTGACAATATCGGAAATGTTTCTTCACTTTTTAGCCAACACCATCACATCAAAACTTTAATGGTGTACTGCCTACTATACATGTGCATTACCAGTGCTTGCAGTGGGCTGGTATTCACTGATACGCAGTACCGGAACCTCTGTCTAATTTAGACATAAAATTGTTTCTCTTCATAGTACTTGAAATGTCTAATGCTGTGACGCCCAAGTTGGAAGTTTGTTAGACGATGTGGTTTGTAAATAGTTTACCCAGCAAGTTGATATCATAGTAACGGCCCTCTTAATAAAAACAATTAAAGACAAATGTAACTGATGTTTATGAATGAGGAAACATGGTTGCATGATGTCCTTACCAACTGGCACTGTGTTTTATGAATCACCCTCAGTGAGTCAAAATCTTGTAATCTCATTACTTTTGCCCTTTATTCCATAGTTTGAGCAGCTCATCATCATTGCTCATCTATTCATTATATTACATTGTGTCTTCATTTTCTTCTTGATAATACTGCTTTGGGGACACTTGTGTATTGGGTTTCGCAGTGCCTTCAGCAGTTCTCACAGACTTCAGAGAGCTTTGTTATCTGCCACGTTGTACTTGTATCTGTGATTTTATGAAAGTGTTATGAAAAACATCCATGGGTTAGAGGAAAATTCATAGATGCCATTAAAATTAATACGTGCAGTCTTGTTTGATCGAATGATCAGAGCACATATATATTTCTCAAACATGATTTAGTGTTTACTAAATGAGAAACATGTTTTTGAAGTTAAGCAAGGTTGTTATTTAGCTTTTCATTCAGCAGATGGAGCTGCTGTGATCTTGGAGTGATGTTCTGACTGTTATCAGTGTTCATGAATTTCATTTCAATAATTGTTTCATCCCCTTATGATAAAGTAGTGAACATTGATTTATTACCGAAATAAATATTCTTTTCCGACACATCACTCATTCTAAGCTTTCAAAGTTTTCCCATTACCTATAATTCTGCACACAAAAACACAATGCATAAAGCATTAACAGTTCTTTCAGATTGAGCTGTGCATATATTTTAAACACGCAAAACATAGTACAGTATAGCAAGACATAGAACCTATATTTACTCCAAGTACAAGTTTGAGATATAAACTGTAGCATTACATTGCTTTCTACTGTAACTTTTCCTCCACTACATTTATCTAACATCTAGTTACTAGTTACTATACTTTGTTGACTCATATTTTGCATTCATGTATTGAACTCAGATCTATTAACTCAGTGCTCCATGGATTTTATTATGTTTTCATACCTATGTAGTTTAGTCCTGGTCATCTGACTTAGCTACACTTTCTTCCTTGATAAGATTCTTCTGTGTAAGTGTGAATTCAGAAATCACACTTACCAAAATAACTACACTGAGACCATGTCGATGAAGTGGTTTTAACTACGGACTTAAGTACTTTTTCCCAGAACTATGCATAATTTGTACTTCAGTGCAAATAAGTACAGTGTTATGTTCAAAAGAAGCAATAACTTATTTAGTTAAAAAATAAATTAATTAAAATTTCTGTTAGCCTCTTTCATACATCATTAGCATGAAGTGTAATCACTTTTTTTTTTTTTTTTTTTTTNTTTTTTTTTTTTTTTTTTTGCTTATAACTACTCAGTTTCTTCTTAATGTCTTGCTTAAGCCTTTCATATCTTGAAATGCATTGACATCTCCACACTTGAAAGATAGATCACTTAATTGCAATAATTTTCATACACAGAATATGCCTTGGAAGGAATCGACAAATTGTAAAGTAGGTTGACTACCAAGTAGCAAGTACCTGCAGATGAAGGAGCTGCAGTGGATCCAAAGACTGTTTCTTTGCTCCAGAAAAGATGAACAAAAACAGATTTAACAAACAAAATACAATGATGTGCAATAAACAAACCATGCAGCTATACAAAAATAATTTGATTCCTGTGGAATCAAGAATATGTATATTTCATCTGTTATCTCTCCATTTCAAAATGAGACAACTTGACAATTTCATCATTTGGCAGCGTAACATTGTGGGTCCATGCTTAAATAGCAATCCTCCACAGCTCCTGAGTGTAATAATTAATACGGAGAGAAATGAGCCTAAATGAGGCCACAGAAGACTGATTATTTGCTGACTACAAGCGGCCCAGATAGCTGAATATTTGTATGCGACAGACTCCCTGGGAAACAAACCTCTGACAAGCCTTGATCCAGTCTGATCCCGATGAAGACATTTTATTTATAGATATCCAACCTGTGCCTGAAAAACAAGTTTCCTTGCTGTGTTTTGCTTTTATATTAGCGATAGGCACAAGTAGGGAAGATATGACAAGCAGCGATCAATTTGATATATTCAGAAGTTTTGGCAGATAAAACTTGTTTATGTCATTACATGTGCTGTTGTGCTGTTTTTCCCCTCTCTGAGTCTTGTTAGAGGAATATTTTATTGATTTAAAAAATTTAAGCACAATTTTTCACTTTAATTTGACTGTGACTGGCAAGACAGTATCAATTTGTTTTATTTCTCAAAATAGACATTATCTATGTATAAAGAGACTTCGGGGAATTATGTTTTCTCTCTTTTTTTTTTTTTTTTTTTTGTGTCCTCAGGAGAAATCTGCTCTCACATGCTTACAAAAATGAGATAAGAGTTCATAAAGCCCTGCAGAACATGAACCCAACACAGTTATTCTTCATGATGTGTTCTCAGATTCTGCATTTCATATTTGTTTATTATGCCTTCTTGTGCCCTAGGATATGATAATTGTTGTTTGTATATTTTTGTTTGGAAGTTTTGATCCATAATGATATTTTCTTTCCTCCAAGGACAATTACCAAATATAGGTGACAGGAGTGTTTGGCAGCAGCAAAGTCATACTCTAGAAAGAAATAATGGCCAGATGTTTTAAACACCTAAAGTTTTGTAGATACAAGTGGTCAATCCTTTCCCAGAGCTTACTGTAGGTTTCCCTTCAAATCTACAGATTTCCACTGAGGAAAATGTCACCCATGTAACACTATGACTCTTGTACAGTATGTGTTGTAACTGTTTAGAACATAATGAAGTTTTATGGATAAGAGATATTAGCTACATTTAGTGTTTTCCTTGAATCCCATGATAATGAAAAGGTAAAATAATTCCAACTATATAATTCCAATTAATTCCAACTAATAGTTCCAAATAATTCAAATTTTTCCCTTAACCAAAAATGAAAAGACAAGGTGGCCCGCTGATTTTAAGAGACTTAGACAAAGACTAAAAATAAATGTTATCTGATGTTGTAAAATATTTATTTACATCAATAACTAAACACAACAGAACAGACCAATATTTTATATCAGGATCAGTTTGCAATCACTGAGTTAACTCAAATTAAATATCATCCCATATCTGTTAAAACTGCCAATTTTGTTTCTCTCTAAAAATTTCTCAATTCTAAAAAGTCTAAAAAAAAAAAAAAAAAAAAAAATTGATGGAATGATTTTCTTTTTTTCAAGAAAAAAAATATTTTAATAGAAATGTTTAGAAAATAAAAATCTCCAATGCATAACATTTTTGCGAAAACATTTTATTGATTCAATTGATTCCACCCATCTGTCCACCCAAAGTCCACCCATCTGTCTGTCTTGTTTGTTGAAACCAACAAACAAGGCCTCAAAAATGGCATTTTACCATTTTCAAGGCCTTAGTTGTTGGTTTCAAAATGAGTGTGAATTGTTTCTGGTTTACAGGTTTGGCAGATATGTCCAGATTTTCATAAGCCAAAATTTTTTGTCCTCTCGAGTAAACTTTTTTTTTTTTAACAGTGCATCTTTATAGTTGGCAAATGAAAGACAAATTTAATAAAAAGTAAAGATGAGAAAATAACATGGTGTTGTTTATCAGCTGATGACCAACACTTTTCTCTGAGCACCAACAGCAGCAGCAACTTTACAAACATGACACTGCGTGATCCTTTATTGTTGCTGTAGTCTAGTTGTGCAGAAACACCCAGATTGCTGCTTTAACTTTATGTGAAATAACTCACCACCAAGATAAAACTCTTCCTGTTATTTGTGTCTCTTGTTATCTTTACGTGAGCAGCCGAGGATGACTGCCGACGTTGACTAATGCTAGAGAAAGTTAGATGTGTCTGACACTTTGGCAGCCACTTTTCATCAGCATATTTTGGAAGAGTGGATATCAGTCTTCTTCAGCCATGACCTGCTCTATTTATTTATTTATTTATTTATTTATTCAGAGATATAAATCTGAAAAACCATCTCCTTTTTGTTAATCAGCCTCCACGCAAACACGCTCTAACATTGTAATTCACAACTGTAAAATCTTTGACAAGCACAATCTTTTGCAAAGTCACAGCTGCATTCGAACCACATGAAAGCGAAGCTGTAAACACGAGCTTGTAAAGTGCTTATGATTACAAAACTGTGCTGTTTTATAGCATCATTAACAGTGACATCTGTTAATCACTGAAGCTTTGTAGTACTTTCCTGGCATATTTCCATTGAAGGAGCCTTTCCATTTTCCACAATATTTATCTAATGGCCAAAGTTTGTAGTCACTTTGCAGATTTAGATGTTATGAGCCATGTTTATGAAATGTTGCTGTTCTTGGGTAAAACTATTTTCTCTCTGTCTTGCTTAGCTTCAAATTATTAATTTTTCAGGGACTGACAAATAGTCTTGTTTTACACTGATGACACAATGATTTTATTATCTGAAGAGTTTTTAAAGAGGACAGAAGTTGGATTTTTTCCCCCACAAATTCAAGTGATCTGGAAAACAAAACAAAAAAAAAAAAAAAAAAANAAAAAAAAAAAAAAAAAAAAAACCACAATCAACAACAACAACAAAACCCTTTTTTTTCTCCATGTTTGTTTGTTTGTATCATTTACTTGAAGGGGACATATTATACAAATTTCCATATTCTTATTTTTCATTTAGGGGTCTATTTGAAAGCCTTTGCAATGCTAAAAAAAAATAAAAATAAACTTATGTGATTAAAAAAAAAAAAAAAAANAAAAAAAAAAAAAAACTTCTTTGTCCTTTACTGCAGCTTTTGTCACAGTTCTGCATGTCTGGTCAGCCATTCACCTGCCATTTCTGCATGCCTGGTCCTCAGCTACTCACCTGCCATTTCTGCCCGCCTGGTCTTCTGTTCCTCACCTCCATTCATCAGCCTGATTCATTTCAGGTTCGGACGCTGTCACCAATTAGCACCAATCAAGCATGGATTCTTTGCCATCCCCGATGCGAGACATTCCAGCGTTCATTTGTGGACTGAACTTCTGTTACCGACTCGGCCTGTTTTGGACTATTCTGCTTGTCGCCCCCCTGGTCACCACCTCTGCCTTCTGTCCCCGACTCCGATTCCAGTCTCTGCGTTTGGACTCTTTGTTTGACTGTGTCTGTATAGGCACTTTGTCCTGCCAGTTTTTCTGCCTGCCTCTGTGTTGGACTGAGAGCTCTATTAAAGAACTTTACTTGTCGGAGTTGTACTGTGTGCTGCATTTGGGTCCAAATCCCACCCGTCACAGCTTTGCTGTGCACAATGAGTGAAAACAGGTTGTTTTAGGCACTGTCTCTTTAAGGACCCCTCCTGAAAGCCCTGAGATTGGTCACTCGCTCACTCACCTTATACTTAGTGGGTGTGTGTAACCAACTCTGACTGGCTGTAAAGTTACATGTGTTACATGTTGATGTAAACATGTTACAGAAGTAATGGACTAATCAAACACAAAGCCTTTATGCATTTCTATAGTTTTGCAACTTTCACAATGTTCAACACATAGTCCCTACTATATTAGATGTTACAACTGCAATTAAATGAAATAAACGTTAAAATTACAAAAAAAAAAAAAAANAAAAAAAAAAAAAAAAACAACATAGTATTTACCCCTTAATTGTCTCCAATTTGAGGAAAGCCATTATCAGTGCATTAGCATGTTATCAAGCACATGTTGAAACTAGAGACTGGATGACTTGGTTACACAACCCATTCTGGGAAATTTCATGTTATTTCATTATCTCCAATTTTGTGGATCACTGTTATTGATGTATTGACATGTACTATTTCCTTCTACTTAAAGGACAATACCAGCGATCTTGCATGTTTGGGCCCAATATATACAACCAATACATACAATATATGCATGTTAGGTTATGGACAACCATTTTCCAAAATAAACTATTGGAGTGGTAAATTTTAGAATTGTTTTTCCTACCTTCCAGGCTGCTATTGGTAGTATGGTAGTAGTCCAGTATGTATTAAAATCAACCTGTAGACACTTGAAAGAATAGAAAAAAATTAAAGCAAGATTAGTTGTACCCATGTATTTTTGAACTGTTATATTGCTGCGTTTGAGTATTTCTTATACCAACAATCACGGGCTACTGTACTCCTGGTCTGTCTCCCCTGCAGTCAAGCTTTTCTGAGATAAGTGTATGTCTGTCCAGAGGCGTCCCTGTCTCTCTCTCTCTTTGATGGGGTGGAACCTCCCTTCATCATAATATTTACAGTAGGAGTAGCCTGCAAGCCTAATTGGCAGAGTCAGTGATGGAGCATATGTACTTTCCAGTGGGAGCCCATCTGACAGGCCGCTCGCTGATCACTGCCCACGCAGTGTCCATATGTGGCAGACAGAAGGGCCCATATGCACACTGCCCTTCAACTAACGAAGCCAAAGCACCCAGCTTACAACTCTGCAGCCTTTTAGAGGACTTTACCCAAAGTCTGCAGCCAGCCATAGAGTACACACACGCACAAATACACATGCAGTAACACACACAATCACCCACACACTCATAAACTATGCACTGGCCTCATGCAATTCAGACTTGTAAAAAGCAGGACTATTTCCTCACCTCCACCTGCATTTACATGAACAGACAGACCTACATACACACACACCACACACACACACACACACACACTGTTACAAATACACACACAAGCACATGTACCTCAGTGATAAAACCTGACTGATAATTCAGTGGGCTGATATCGTCAGAATTTGGCTTATCACAGAATATTCAATAGTTTAAGAATGACTGAAATCCTTTACTTAAGTACAAATACCACAAAAGAAAATGCTTAGCAAGTAAACTGTATTTATAATTCCACTCAAGCAGAAGTAAATAAGTATTAGCAGTAGTATGTATTCACAGTAAAAATTTTCATGTTAAAAAAAATGTTTATGTAAAAAAAAAAAAAAAAANGTAAAAAAAAAAAAAAAAATGATATTCACAAACATTAAAATTTTTTTTTAAACTACCAAAAGTATGTTTGGTATTGTTTGCACTGGAGTGGTCACTGGCATGAATATGACCAAAATGTGTCTTACAATCCACAAGATGATAAGCATTCCATACATAGTTTTGAGAGAAAAAAAAGATGTTGTTTGGTACAACAATAGTACTGACTTTGTTCAAGTCAGTACTATTGTTGTGTATATATATATATATATAAAAAAAAGTCTGATATTGCTTAGGCTAACTGAGAAGTTAAAACTAAAGTTGCACAATCTTCACCCACCCCTCTCTCTCTCTCTCTGTGTCTCTCTCTCTCACTCACACACACACACACACACACACACACACACACACACACACACANCACACACACACAGTGTTGAGAGTAAGAAACAGAATCAGCAGAGGAAGCAAAAAAAATTACAAAAGTAAGAGAGAAGAAAGAGAGAGAGAGAAGCTGTGTGGTGCGGGTGTGAATTCAGCCTCCAGCTGGGCAGCTAAATGGACTTGGTCGGTCATTAGCATGCAAAGGTCTCGTCTGGACATTTAAGGTTATTCAGTCCCCGGGCTATTTCTCCTCATGCTACTTCCTGAACCTGATTTAATCAATACCTTTTATACTATTTGCTGTGGTCCTGCTTGTTATTTTCCACAACATGGCATCAACTCTGAAAACTCTGCTAGCCATGGGTCGGCAGAGTGCGCCGGGCCTTGCGAGTGTTTTGGGGATGCAGATGTTGGCGCATATTTAATAAGCCTGATCACAGGAGCCCCAACCTCGCAATGTAATCCTGCTACCCAAGGTGCATCTGTTCTGCTTGTACTCACAGGAACCACATGCTGGTGGAAATGTTTCACAAAGTCACATAAGTCACACAGTGGCTCGGTAACAGACAAGTGAGGTATCAAAGCAGAGCCTGGGCAAGGGGAAACAGTAGGATGCACAGCGTGGCACATGACTCGGAGGCAACAAATACAAATTATACAGATGGAGTTTATTTTATTGTATGCACTGGGAAATATCAGTGCGTGTTGTCTACATCGGATATACGCCACAGTTTCCTCGATAGCAAAGTCAGAGATAAGGAGGTAGCAGTGAATCAAGCGGCACATTATGTGAATTGACAGTTCTTCACCGGCAGAATCTCTTCTTCACCTCTGCAATATCACCTGGCCGTTGCTGTAGGTTACCCACAATGCACCGGGGTCATCAGATAACTGTCAACAGAAACCCAACAGAACACCCTTGAGAATTTCCATGTATTATCAAAATGAAACATAACCCCAGGAGCAAGAGAAGTAATAACATGACACAAATAATGTATTAAATTGAAAGTGCAGCATTTCCTGTG
Organism: Lucifuga dentata; assembly: GCA_014773175.1. Taxonomy (NCBI): domain Eukaryota; kingdom Metazoa; phylum Chordata; class Actinopteri; order Ophidiiformes; family Bythitidae; genus Lucifuga; species Lucifuga dentata. Next base: position 47,385 of record VXCM01006003.1, read on the forward strand.
AAGATATTTTCCCTCTTCCACTTATTTGGAGTTTTGTGCATTTAAAATTTACATCCAGTTATGAAGTAAATACATAGTGAATTCCGTGCTGCTTTACTTCTTTAATGCTCAGGGCCAAGTATGATGTTTCTGTCTCAGTTTTCCCCTGAGGGCTTCGGCTGGCCCACTTTTCCCCATTCCGCGTACACCTTTATGGTGTTAATATGGAATATTTACAGCGCAGCATTTAGAGTTAATCTGATATAATTAAGTAATGAGATTGAAACAATTAAAGGGAATTATGCTGGGAAATGCAATGTATTGTATGCATGGATAGCTGATATCTTAGGAGACTGGTAAAAGCATAAAACATTGTGGTGTGAACATTTCTCTGTAAGTTTCAATTAAATGCAATTGTATTCTGACGAAAAAAAAAATCGCTATATCTCATTTTACACTGTTCCACCACATACATAAAAATGTATAATATTCAAGGTATGTCATGACCTTAGACCTGGGCATTATTAAAAATATTAGTAACAGTACTTTGATACAGATTCCTTAACATTACTTGTTTCAATACTTTTTCTCTTTTCAGAAAGTTTAGAGTTTAAATAAAATTACTGATTAGCTTTTAACATGTGCAATTGCACCAAAAGAAAACTGCATGAGTGTTCATCTGATTACATTAACTACTTACCTATCAATTATAGATACTGACACAGACTGCATATATTGGCACTTGGTAGCATTGAAGCATTTCAGTAATAACTAAAAAAAAAAAAAAAAAANAAAAAAAAAAAAAAAAAAAGAAAATCCTAAAAGGGACAGCGACAAAATACCATACTGATAAAATAAACCAGAGTTATTCAATGGCTCCTTTGGCAGAGCTAAGCTAGCAGTTTCCCCCTGCACCCAGTCTTTGTGCTAAGCTAGGCTAAACATGTCCTGGATCTACGTGTGTATTGAAGATACAGGTTTAAAATTGATAAAAATCCTCTCATCAAACTCTCGATATATAGTAAAAATAATAATAATAATATAGAAAAATAAGTGTATTTCTTTTAACAAATTGCCATTTAAAACATCTCTGGCATCTAAAAAAAAAAAAAAAAGNTTTTTTTTTTTTTTTGTATTCTGACTATCTGATCGGCTGATTATAATGATCAGTTTTTCTTGCATTCATTGCATTTTTAATAACAAATTACTAACAGTATGTCTAAAATAATGCAATTAACTATTTGTTGTGATTGCATAATCAGGTTCACTTTGTCCATAAGTTCTGATGTCTGGAATGTAGGAATCAAGAATGCATATTCTGAATAGACTGATGTATGATTAAATAAAATCTTTGATCTCAGGGTGTTTTCACATCTTGTTCATTTTGAGTATTTGTTTCAGACCCTGGAGCATTTCCCCCTTCAGTTCAATATACTTGGATAACGCAGTTCTGTCTTTGTTCCATGTTATTTAGTTATGCCGGCATTGTAAACTTTTTCCTGATTTGATTTTGTTGCTCCCACCCACAGACAACCGATGAACCGATGAACACCAATACACACCAATGAAATAACTCTCACATGAATTAGTTTGGACTTTTGCCCTTTGTAAAACTAAACCAGCTCAACTGGTAAATGCAACATTACAACAATTTAGTTGCTGATTCGGACCAGAGCAAACATACTGAAAACATCTTAGATTATGAAATGATGAAATGGTCCACAATCATAGTCAGTTTATCATGTTTATTGACTTACACTGGTGCAAACTTTCCAAGCTAACTTTTTTCAATAACTTTTTTTTTTTTTTTTTTTTTTTACTGCATGGTGCATTTAAGGTATTAACCCATGGATATAAAGAGACAAAAAAGTAAGTAAGAAAAAAAAATCTTAAATCCATATTACCCTTCTAACATACTGGATACGGGGGTCTTTCTAAAATGATCGATGGTTGACTGCTGTTTGCTTTCTTTCCTGTAAATGTTGTGTCCATAATGTTTAACTTTATGGTCAATAGCACCATGTATTGACTGCATTGCTTGTTTTCTTGTGCAGGTAATACTGATGCTGACGAAACTGTTTGACTTCAACCTCAACAGTGTCACTGAGAGTTCATTGTGGAGGTAAGTGTATCACACACATACACACACACACACACACACACACACACACACTTNAAAAAAAAAAAAAAAAAGCTCAAGCAAACAAATGTTTGACACAATAAATTAGTCATAGGTGATTGTATCTGTTGTGTATTTTTATATTTTTCTGATTTTTTTATTTTATTATTTAGTTTTGATCTTGCAGTTTGAACTCCTCCTAGCACTGCTCTTAGGAGTACAGAATAGCTTTGCAATATGAATTAATCAAACATTTCAAGCTTGGAATACTGCAATACAGCACAAAGAAAAGAAAGAGCTCTCAAAGAATGAGCATGAATATGTGACTCTGTCTTCACTCAGATTCATGTCTTTGGGCTACAGAAATCACTCACATGTAAGTTCAGTCACTAATCAGTGCCACTGGAGCTGTCAGTGATATCTAGCAAATTGCCTTGACCAGCCTTGAACACAGCATGGCCTTGCTCAGAGCATCATCCTCATTTCTGACACACTCCCAATGTACTTTTGGCAGATGGCTGTTAGGCAGGAATGTCTCAAAGAAAGTTCTAACCAAAGACAATCTACATAACTGTTCTGAAGAAATTTTAAATATATGAAAATAATTTAGAGGAAGATGGTAGGAAGGTCTGACAAACCTGCCATGGTGTTATATTAATTCTTATTGCATTTTCCAAATTGAAATTGAATACAAAAGGCTTATGTAATCCTCAATCTGAAAAAAAAACATTTTATAAAAGAAGCCATCTTTGCTAATTACTTGTAATAACTGACCCTGATGTGTTGCATAAGTAGAAAAAGAGATGGATTCTAATCGATTTAGCAGGAGGGATAAAAACTATTGTGGCTTTTTTTTTTTTTCTTATTTCAAAGGCCTATTTTACCATATACACAGTAGTCACAATAAGATGTTCCACTGAATGACGTATCTGTCTGAACAATTTGAATGCTAAAACTAAACTAAAAAAATTACAGAGTAAATTGTTTTCCAACCAACCATGACAGCTGAAGCTACTGAGGTGAAAATGAAAATCATGGCCAGACTAAATACAGGCAACCCCGGGGTTTGGCTTCCAAGGCTCAGTGACAAAGTACCATCACAAAGCCTGCTTGTGGATGTTAACACAGGCCTACTCAGTATCCCCACTGCTACTGTAACAGAGACCAATGAGTTTCTATGTACCACTGCAACAGTAATCCTGGAGATGCTTGGATACAGGATTAAGAACATAAGCCACAGACAGTACCCTCCATGGAGGAAAAGGCTAGAAGCCAAGATCAAGGCAACACAGAGCAATATTAGACAGTTAACAGAGCTGCAGAAAGGTGAGATGAAAGACAGGTCCTGGTTAATGAAGAAGTACTGCAAGATGTCCATAAGTGAGGCTCTGGAAACTGTCAAACAAAGGCTCACAGCTCTGGCTGCCAGGCTGAGGAGATACACTCGAGAAGCAGAAGCCAAAAGAATAAATGGCTTGTTCCTCAAAGAACCATCCAAAAGTGTACTCTCAGTTGCAGAGTAATAAGGGTACAACATCAGACCCACCCAGAGCCCAGACAGAGCAATATTGGAAGGATATATGGGAAAAAGAGGCATCACACAACAACAACGCCCAATGGCTGGTGGACCTAAAAGCAGACCACAGCCATCTCCCAGAACAAAAGCCAAGTCACCATCACAGCAGCAGACATCCAACAGCGAGCTTCAGACATGAAGAGCTGGACTGCACCAGGCTCTGGCATGATCCACACCTACTGGCTGAAGAAGCTAACAGCACTCCATGAACGCATGGCGGCACAGATGAATCAGCTGCTAATGCTACATCAGGGTCTCATCCTGACTGGCTAACACAGGGCAACATAGAACAATACTGATCATGAAGGATCCCCACAAGCGTACAACTTTCAAACTACCAATAGCCTGCCTCTCCACAACATGGAAGCTCCTGTCAGGCATCATGCCAGCTAAGCTGAATGGACACATGAGTCAATGCATGAGTGAAGCTCAGAAGGGAAATGGAAACAACACCAGAGGGTCAAAGCATCAGCTACTGGTTGATAGAGCAGTCACCCAAGTCTCTAAGACCAGGCAGACTAACCTGAGCACCGCCTGGATTGATTACAAGAAAGTCTATGACTCAATGCCTCACACATGGATACTAGAGTGCTTGGTACTATACAAGACCAACAGGACACTGATAGCCTTCCTCAGGAACTCTCAAACAGCTGTGACAACAACACTAGAGGCTAACTCAAAGACAATCACTTAGGTGACCATCAAATGTGGCATATACCAAAGTGATGCACTGGCTCCTGCTGTTCTGCACAAGCCTGAACCCCCTCAGCCAGATCATCACAAAGAGCAGATATGGCTATAGATTCAGAAGTGGAGTTACCATCAGCTACCTCCTCTACATGGATGGCATCGAGCTGTATGCCGGGAATGAGTGAGACATCAATTCATTGATCCACCTCACCAGGATCTACAGTACAGGCAATGACATTGGGATGTCATTTGGACTGGATAAGTGCAGATATGTCTAATGGTGGCAAAAAGAGGGAAGATGGTCAGGACTGAAGAAGTTGAATTACCAGACGGAAGGATAACAGACATACAGGACAATTACAATTACCTGGGTATCCCACAGGCAAATGGAAACCATGAGGAGGCAGCAAGGAGGCCAGCTACAGCCAAATACCTCCAGAGAGAAGCCAGCTGAGAAGCCAGCTCAGTGGTAGGAATAAAATCCAAGCCATCAACACATACGCCCTACCAGTCATCAATTACCCAGTTGAAATAGAATAGAATAGCTTTATTGTCATTATACGTAACATATAATGACATAATAAGCTGGCCAAAGGAGGAGATAGAGACCACAGATATCAGGACACGGAAACTCCTCACTGTGCATGGAGGGTTCCACCCAAAGTCCAGCAGCCTGAGACCGTACAATCAGTGAAAAGACAGAGGCAGAGGGCTAGTGAGTGTCAGAACCACTATCCAGGATGAAACAAGGACCATCCATGAGTACATCAGGAAGATGATCCCCCAGGACAAACTGCTAAGTGAGTAGCTCGGATAGCAGAAGACAGTGAGTGGTGAGGAAGAGGAAGAAAATGAGACATCATGGAAGAATAAGCCCCTCCATGGGAGGAGCTTAGTCGAAGTAGAAGGAAAAATCCTACCAGTAGCTAGAAAAAGCTGGTCTGAAGGACAGCACAGAGGCTCTGATCATGGCAGCACAAGAACAGGCACTCAGCACCAGATCTATAAAGACAGGGATCTATCACACCAGACAAGACCCAAGGTGCAGGCTGTGCAAAGATGTCCATGAGACAGTCTAGCACTTGGTCAAGGGTGTAAGGGTGTAAGATGCATACATTGGGAGGCATAGCCAAGTGGCTGGAATAGTGTACAGGAACATCTGTGTTGAATTCAGACTGGAAGTCCTGAAGTCCAAATGGGAGACACCACCAAAAGTGATTGAGAATGGCAGAACTAAGATCCTGTGGGACTTCAAGTTCCAGGCCAACAAGCAGGTAGCTAACCAACCAGACATGGTGGTAGTTAACAAGGAGCAGAAGAGAGCAGTAGTGATCGATGTAGCAATCCCAAGTGATGGCAACATCAGGAAGAAAGAACATGAGAAGCTAGAAATACCAAGGGCTGAAGGAAGAATTGGATCAAATGTGGAAGGTGAAGTCCACAGTGGTTCCAGTAGTAATAGGAACACTAGGGGCTGTGACCCCCCTGGTAAAGTGACTCCAGCAGTTTCCAGGAACAACATCTGAGGTCTCTGTCCAAAAGACTGTGGTCTAGGAACAGCTAAGATACTGCGCAGAACCCTCAAATTCCCAGGCCGCTGGTAGAGGACCTGAGCTTGAGGAAGACACACACACACACACACACACACACACACACATACATATATAAAATTGAATATACTGTAATTGAAGTAGAGGTAGCTTTCTGGGAGGGAGGCTTAACGAGACAATTCCTAACACTGCCTAGAATCAGTACCTAAAGTCATTCAGTGTGCACAGCAGTGCTGCAGCAAGAGAGAGTAAAAGTGGTTCAGTGTGTTTTGTTGTTTTTACTTGCATTGCAAATGTTTCAGAATAAGCTCCTAATATAACATAATAATCCTCAAAATTTGAGACAAAGAAATTAAAATGAATACACCCAAAATAAATACAAATACATGACAAAAAAAATGAGATTTTTTTTTTTTTGTTTTACTTTATTCCACCTATTTTTGTTTTTTTAGATCAGTTAAAGGGTAGCATGTGCCGTTGGAGTAAAACAAGGATGTCTGAAAAATTGGAAGTTTGAAGATAAGCGAGCTTCACTGAACTCACTGATTTGATCCTCCTCTCTGATGAAGGCATGCTTCATGATTCATGATCATTTAAATCATAGGAACTGATAACCTGCAGCCTCTCAAGCCTCCATAACGCTGATAGGATTATAACTGTTGTTTAAGATCAAGTGGTTGTTTCAGCTGCTTCACTGTTTAATATATTACATTCAGATGCATTCACTGTCTGTAGTGAAATGAAAGCAAAATGAAACTATGACAGTAACTAGTAGTTTGAAGAAAACAACAAAACCTTTAAGATCACCATTAAAAGTACTGCATCTAAAAGAAAACTGAAATTGAAGTTTAGGATCCAGAACTACATAATGCAACTATAATTACTCTTCTCAATGTATGAATAAATGTCATTTTAGAACAGTAGATATAAATGTGAATACAGTGAGATCTGCAGTGAAAAGAAATACACTCACTGATTTTGTTAAAGCCCAATAGCATGATTAAATCACTAAATTTCCTCCCAGCTCACTGTTGATGCTTTGAAAACCCAAGGAATTTGGGGATGTGGAAACCTGCCTCACTTAATACAAAAGCTGCTACAACACTAGAACCACTGTCAAAACTTGAACAGATGTTGCATCATCAAATTGTTAGCAGTGACTCTGCCATAACAGGCAATCTAGAACTTTTTGGAGGAAAGATTTTGGAAAATGCATTTCATTTAAATCAATTTGTCTCAAAACCATCTAGGTAAGGTAGTCTTTAACATTTACCTAACATATCCTTAACAAGTTTACTTTGTTTTGAATTAAATTTGACTTAAGTAGAGCTACCTCTAGTTGAGTAAAATAGAAGCTAGGAGGGAAGAGGCAGGTTCATGGAGCCAGTAATGCACTGTTGTTACAGAAGCTGCCCCAAGGCTTAAGCCCTCAACCACAAATGAGGTAAATGAACCATTGTATGACTGAACTTGCCACATCATGGCCAAAACTCAGGATATTACTCTGTGTCAACAGTGTGTATACCACATTACCCTAGTAATGGTGTGTCTATCATTGACTCTGGACTCAAATTATTATAAATCTGATTCCTCAAGCAAATAGAGGTAAATTTGCTAACAGATGGATGATAAAGCACTAAAGAGACAAACTGACAGAAATGCAGATGGACAAATAGATTATATCAATTCTGTGAATGTTGGGATAATGAATGTGCAGAATATTAGTGGACAATTTATGATCAGGAAGACAGACAGCAATAACGACACAGAATTACATTTGATATGTTGCTCTGCCAGAAATTTGGTGCGTCTCAAATGGAGTTTAAAACTGAACTAGGCATCTGTGGCTGGTAGAGGCCAAAATGGCAGCAAGAAGTAACTATTCTAAACTTTTGAACTTTAAAGGACCATACCAGCAACTGTGCAGGTTTGCGTCCAATAAATACAACCTGCATGCATATCATGTTACTGACGACCAATTTCCAAAACGTACAACCAGATTTTAGTTATTCCAAAACGTAAAACCAGATTTTAGTTATTGTCTTGTCATTATTGTCATGTTATTTTTTCAAGTGTCCTAATTTTTCAAAATCAAATGTTCAAGTGATATACCCTCTAAAAAAGCAAAGTTTTGCCTTTTAAGCTTATCACTCTAACACTTACAGAAGGCACAGTCATTTTAATTTGTTAGTAAAAGACGTCTTCTCCTGGAACTATATTTTCAGGCAAAGACATACATTATCAACTGTGCAGTTCTGTGTTGGATTGGTTAAATAAAGTTATTTTGGCAAAAACCCTAACAGATATAGTGTTTGCTGTGATGGGTTACTTATAAGCGTGTTTCAAGTCTCTACAAGTTGATTTTAATAGTGTATTGGAATGAATTGAAACCAGTGGCAGTCTGGAAGGTAAGAAAAATAAATCTAAAATGTGCCATTCCAGTAATATGTTTTGGAAAATGGTTGTCAGTACTGTATCCAGTAGTCAAACATGCAAAATCACTGGCATGCTCCTTTAAGTCCAACTGACCTGAATTGACAAAGTTTATTCAGTTTATATAGTTAATGATAAAGTATTAGTTGATTTACAAAATTCCATGAACTAATTTAATAACACTGATTGGAGTTAAGTTAATGACGGAAATATGATAGAGATGTACTGTGGAAAAAAAAAAAAAATGTTTACTAAGATTACCTTAAGCACATATGTGATTTCTGTCAGAGATTGTTTTTTTTAAGCTTAAATCACTGATTTTACATAGTTGTTGTAGTATAGCTTTAATAATGCAAATTTGCCACAACCTGAGGGTAGCAATATTATGGAAGGAGATTTCTTTTTTTTTTTNGCCTGCTGCTCAGAAGATATACTATCCGAATGAGCTGAGGGTTTCATAAATTCATTGTTGAACACACGGAAAAACTGCCATTTGTCCGGTCTCAAGTGATACCTTTGATGTTTGCACCATGCCCATGTAGAGTGACCTCATGTTATCCAGAAAAGCAGCAGATCTTATCCTTCAGCTCTGTGATTAATCAAGACCCCACACAGAATACAAGCAGCGTGCACAAACTGTCCATCAATGTACAGTAGACTTTGGAAATTATAATAGAAATTCTATCTAATAAGCTTTTCAATAAGCTTAATATTAATCCATTTCGGAAAAAGTGAGAGTAGGGAGTCAAATCAAGGAGGTTTTAGGCTTGTGGCTGAGCATGCATTGTGTATGTGTGTGTGTGTGAGAGAGAGAGAGAGAGAGAGAGAGAGAGAGAGAGAGAGAGAATGAAAAAGAGCACATTTTTTGTGATGTGGTATATCGCCTCCAGCATACCCAAAATCCATTTTCCTCAGTGAGCCATATCACCTTAATAGGACTGATATCATTCTTGTGTCCTCATGTAATGTTTCATTAACTTTCCCTTATTTAATCCAACATGTGGACAGTCTGAAGTATTGGCTCACCTGCAGACCCCCGTGCCAGCAGTCTCACATTGGATGAACTCACAGCAGTTTGGTCAGAGCTACATTTTACACCCCCACATAGCCATCAAATAGCCTTTCAGAACCTGCTCGCAAAGGCCCAGCTGCATGTCAAGTTTCTCTCAGAATCATCGTCCTTGAGAAACTATCATTTTCCATTTAATGTAGCTTTCATCCTCCTGAGATCTGGTGGCTGTTTTATTGGTTCATGTTGAAAGTTGCTGTGACACTAAAAGTAAGTCATTGGCCCTTAAATCAAATGGTTCTGTGACAGGGGCTACTGAGCAGGGGATCAATAGCCTGATGATGTCATCGTCCGGTGGTCTGGAGGTTCAATGGTTTCTCTTTTGAAGGATGACACGAGACTTATCTGGGTAGATTCCCTCAGTAGCTTGCTCATCATAGAAACCAGCCTCAAAGGGTTGTAAATAGCACAATATTGTCCATGAATACACAACAAATAGTTCTATATTTCATGGTTGTTTGTGAATTTCGAGCGTGAAATGCACAGAAAAGACACAACGCTTCAAAAGCGGACTTTAGTCAAAAATTTAGTATGTTTAAGTTAAGAAGCTAGAAAAAAAAAACATCAGTGGATTTCAGCTTCATTTGAAGTCATAAGAGGCATTCTGAGGGATCTTTGCTGGATTTTAAATATTTTCTTGCTTTAAGCTTTTCTCCATTTTCATGTGAAATTAGAATACCTCCTTGATTGAGCCTCGTGTCTTTCAAAATAAATTAGACCTGGAAGCTAAGATAAGTTTTTAAAACTTTTCAGTTTGAAATGCTGAATTCCAACAGAAAACAAGTTTCACAGGCACAATTCATTCAAATTTAATCTTGATTCAATAGTTCTTTTTTTTTCAATAGTTCAAAGCTGGCTTAACTCTTCATTATGTAACTGAAGTTTAAGAAATTATGAAGGGCGTCTGTTTGCCAGTCATGTTGTACTCACACTTGCTAGTCCAGTTCCAAGAAAATGTAATTTGCTAAGAAGATTGCCTGGAATGGTCTCTAATATCTCACTCAATATAGATTTAAGGAGTCAAGTTATTGTAGCAGAAAGCTCTTGTTCATCCGTCAGACATCTGTGTTGAAAATTCATTTTGTAGTGACATGTGATGTTTAATTCAGCTGAGAAGTAAGCAAAGAGTGTTTGGCAACTATAGCATAAAAGCTCTTCCCCATCATGGTGCCCAACATCAGGTCAGCTCAGCAGAGCCCCCCCTCCCCATTTCCACAGGAGGTTGTTTAGAGGGACAGTGATACACAAGATAAGATACCTAAGATACACAGATTAGTTACTCAGATTACCTGTTTGACTCATAAAAAAATAAACCTTTAAAGTTTTTTTGCTTTTGATCTCTCTCCTGTCTTGTTCTTGTGTCACTCACTGTTTTTCTTTCAAGTCTGTATATGCTGCTGCACCTGCATCTGTCCAATATTTTATTTTGACTTTTTTTTTTTTGAACAATTTTGTCATATTATTGTACATTACACTAGTTAAAAAAGCGAACTACCCAAAGACATACTGTATATGCACATTAGGTGTTTTGATTTGATGTTTTAATTGGGCAAGACATGAAATGTAGTGGAGTACAGCTATAAAAGGAAATAGTGTGATTTACACTTACATGGCAACAGTAATTACTCATTATTTAGCAGAATAAGGGGTCTGCCTGCAAAACATTTGTTTTCCTATGGCACAACATGCCTTGGTTTTTACTCCTCTCTTGTGGCAAACATTTCACTTTCCTAGGAGGAGAAAGGGCAACAGCTTGTTACTCAGTTTTTCAAGAAGAAATGTGAGTTAATGAGTTCATGTGTGGTGCTACAGAATGCATACAATGTCTGCTAGCTAAACTCATAATGTATGGAATATACACAGGTTAACATGAGTGTGATGTTATTCAGTTTTCTTCAACTTGGCACCCTCCTGTGCAGGGCATATATGAGAAGTTTTATTTTTATATGAACATAAAATAGTGTATTTTTCCCACAGCAAATAACTATTACACAAAATAACCTAAATTAGTCTATGTTAAAATGACAGTAACCTTAAATCGCAAGACCAGCTGGTGTTACTATGACAACATACTATGGAGTTTACAGAGCCAGGACCCTTATCAGGTCGTATTAAAGAAGAGTCAGGGAGAACTGTGGAGGTTGAAGAAGAGGTGAAAGACACTACAAATCAAAACGAGGATTTACGAACATATCCAGCAGCAGACAGTGAGAAAGCATAGGAAGAGAATATTTTACCATGTATATTTTTGACTACATAACAAGTATAAACCTGAAAAAAATATACTTAAACTTTTTAAAGCTTGAATATTGATTGGGTTCTGGAGGAGTATTTGTACACACTTGGCTTTGGGAAGTGGGGCCCAAAGAGATTTCTTTTCATGAGGCCAAAAATTGCTGTCAGCGCCAGCCTGCTCATGAAGAAGAAGAGATGACATGGTGTTTTGAGAGTGAGGGCTATGTGAGTCACTGCAGTTGCTAAATCCATGTTAAAAAAATCTGCTTAAATTACAGCAAGGAACATTGATTGACTGTTGAGTGAAGTTTCTGCTGTTCGGTACCATTTCAAACTGCAGCGGAATTATGAGGAGACTGCGCTGAAGACTAGTTTCAGTGTTCATGGGTCAGCTAATCAGCTAACTATATTGTTGACACACTCACAAGACCAGCGGTGCTGTGGTGTGTCTTTGAATGTGCCATGGGAGGGAGCTAATTGTGGTGATTCCTGCGACTATCCTGGGTTCCTGTGGATTGGTTGGTTTTGGAGAAGTGGACAATGTTTTGCTTAATTGGCGGAGGCGTCCATCTTGTTGTTGGAGTTATTGTGATCTTGATGTGCCAGACTGTGTAAGACACGCTATTTGCTATTTCAAGACAATATTTTTCAGTCTGGCATCTTTCAGTTTGCTGTAAGAAATTGTGCTGCCAAAAGGACGTCTTCCAGGGATGCAGCCCAAAGTTTCAAATGGGTAATTGAGTTCCTTTTAGATGTTTGACATAAGACAATGTGTTAAAGGACCACATAAGTGGTTTTAATTTTCTTTTGGATCCCAGAAAATGAAAAGAGGGTGTATGAAAGAATATGAGGACATTTAAACGAAGGGTTTTTTTGTTATTTGATATTCCCTTCCATTAATATTGAAGAAAGCAGCTCTTTTTTATATGTTTAATACTGTTTATAAATTCTTAATATATTCTGTTTTTCTTCAGTTATTGGTCTTTGGTGCTTATGAAATTATTCTTACCTTGGAGTAGGGGCATTTCCATTTGTCTTGTTAGGTTTGAGGAGGGTGCGTCTATTGCTAGATTAAAGTGACATTTCAATTAGCTTATTATACACACCTCAGGGCTAATGTGCCTGTTAAATCCTAAATCCTCTTTTCCACAACTGAAGCTCACATATTGTTTTTGTAACCTTCTTATAACAAGACAGGATTAAACATACTTACTCAAATAGTAGGTACTGAGATTCAAAGTTTTGGGTGGGGGAACCTAGATCCTGCACCACTCAATCTTTGCAGGTAAGGTATTCTGATGTTCCCCTACACAGCAGTTGCACAATTCCTTCTAATTACCTTTGAGTGTGAATGGTTTTTCCATGTTGACTCATGGCCAACTCGCTTGCAGCCAGGTAAGATATGGTTGTGAAATTTGAATGGTGAACAGTGCTCTTTGCTTCTTCCTGGTGTCCCTGGGCCAACATGTCTTGGCTTCCAAGATGCGTAGGGGTGCTTGGACCTCGGTAAAATTGCTTGTAATTCTAGTTGTTTGTTTTGTGTTTTGTTTTGTTTTAAACATGCAGTAAAATTAAAACATTAAAACATCAAAAGTAAAACAGATTCTGGATGGACAGTGTGCCACAGCAATTAGAAGCACACCATTGTGTAGTGATGTGTCAAGTGTGATTACCTCCTAAAGTTTAACCTAAAACTCATACAATGAGCTTATAAAATCTGATTAAATTGTTAAACTTTAAACTAGCCAGTATTGTATAAAGTATACAGCAGCTATATATCTTACATTATTTTTCTACTGTTTAACTCCAGGGTTCAGTTGTGGAGTTAAACTCCCAGTTGCTATGCATTTTTTTAATGTAAATATATGGTGATAAAGTTTGCTTTTATGGAAATGTGTTGTATTGCACTGACCCTCATTCTGCTGTAAGCTGCTCCTGACATGTTCAGAAACTGTAAGCAAGGGTGAAACCATATAGATGAAAACTACTTTGTATAAACCAACACACAGAATTACAGCTTTACTTTTTTATGTTTTGTGCCATGATCTTCTTCTTTTCCTTTCGGCTTTCCCTTCAGGGGTCACCACAGCGAATCATCTGCCTCC
>VXCM01006005.1:3286-72300 GCA_014773175.1 Lucifuga dentata
TTTTTTTTTTTTTTTTTTTTTTTTTTTTTTTTTTTTTTTTTTTTTTTTTTTTTTTTTTTTTTTTTGCTCAGAGTTCAGGTCATCCTGATGCTGTTAATGTAACTTTTACCTTCTCTCTGTTCATTTATGTTTTCTCTTTTTTCAAGCAGTTCCATCAACGTACACAAACACCATCACTTGCTCATGATGATGATAATGATGATGATGATGATGATGATGATGAAGACTTCACACCAGCTACACACTGGACCACCCAACAGAAAACCCTCCATCAGCTTCAGGTCAGGTCATGTTATGAATGTCAGCTGGGAAAATAGTCCAAAGCATTTTCTTTGCCTTTAGCCTCCAAAGACTCCAGATTATTTTCAACACGTTACTGACAACCATTTTACAAAACGTAAAACCAGACTTTAATGCTTCTGTTCTTTTGTCAGAACGTCTAATCTTCAAACATCAGATGTTCAGATGACATCACCTTAAAATGTTTCACCGCGTCTGAAAGTGGAAGGCACGGTCGCTTTAATCTCTCAGTCAAAGCAGTTTTCTCCTGGAACTATTTTCTCTGGCGGAAACATACATTTTCTTCCTTGTAGCTCCGTGGTGGATCAGTTAGATTGTGTGTTTGCTGTGATGATTATTCATCTCAAACACGGTTCAAATCTCTCTAAGTTGGTTTTTATGTTTTACTGGAATGAACTGAAACTAATCAATCAGTCAGTCTGGAAGGTAGGAACAACAATTCTAATATTACCTAAGCTCCAGTAGTATGTTTGGGGAAACGGCTGTCAATAACGTAATGTTTGTGCGGGTTGTATTTATTGGGTTTAAACATGCAAAATATCCAGTATGATCCTTTATTGAACAGTTTATGAGCATGTCGTCATCAGTGATGTCATCAAAGTTCAAAGTTCAAACTTTTATTTGTCACATGCAGCCACACATGTGCAGCAGTGAAACGCTTTTTCTGGTGTGTTCTGACTGTGCTTCTTAAGTCTAAAATCATATATGATAAAATAAAACAGCATGTAATAAAGATAAGAGCAGAAAGTTTACAAAAAACCAGCAGCAGAATGTATGAACACGAGTATCGACACATACGTGCAAAAAAGTAGTGCTGTACATAATGCAAATGCAGCTACAGGTGTGTATGTGTGTGTGTGTGTGTGTGTGTGTGTCTGTGTGTGTGTGTGTGTGTCTGTGTGTGTGTGTGTGTGTGTATGTGTGTGTCTTCCTGTCTGAGGGTAAAAGCTCCTCTGAGTCTCTTCCTCGTCTCGTGGCTGCAGAGGATTCCTGCCTCAATGACCTGAACAGGTAGCGTCTGTGGTGGGTGGAGTCTGTTTTGATGCACCTCCTGGATTAAATGTCCTGCAGGGCTGGAAGGGAAGACCTGTCGGTGCGCTCGGCCGAACGCGCCACCTGCTGCAGGGCTTTCTGGTCCGGTCCGGTTCCCGTGGCGATGCTTCCATCAGGACTCTCTGTGTGATGGCGGCGTAGAACGACTTTAGGATGAGGAGGGACGCTTTAAACTTCCTGAGGCGGTACAGGTGCTGCCTGGCCTCTGACCAGGAACTCAGGAGTCCAGATCAAGCAGTTTTACTGTCACGTGTTGGTCCTTACAGACGTCACATCAGATCTAAAGGCTGTCTCCTTTCTGGTTTCTGTCACTTCCTGTTTCTGTGCAGATGTGATGTCCAGCTGTGTCCAGCAGATGTCTCTGTTTGATGCGTGGAACACAGACATGATGTAAACGTCAGTTCTCTTACTTTTGGTTTCCATTCGTCAGAAGGTAGAGAAAATTTTTTTCTTCAGACGCCATTAGGATCGTTATTTAGGAAGCTGTGAGGCTCAGACCAGATCCTTTAAGGTCTCCAGCAGATTTCTCTATGGATCACACATGGATCTACTGGCTGATGATGTGTGAGTTTTACTGTTTGTCTGAAGTCATTTTGGAATCTTTCATAGAATCTTCTAGAATCAAGTAGGAAACTATCTTTTAGATGAAGTTACTTACACACACACACACACACACTCTCTCTCTCTCTCCAGGTCAGATTCAGCCACTGCTTATTCCTGATATCTGTGTTTTTTTAGTAGGTGAACATTAGAACGACCTGAAAGATAAACGTTGAACTCACGTGGTGTGACCTCGTGTTGTGTATTCTATTCGACTCG
The DNA here is from genome assembly GCA_014773175.1 of Lucifuga dentata. Classification (NCBI taxonomy): domain Eukaryota; kingdom Metazoa; phylum Chordata; class Actinopteri; order Ophidiiformes; family Bythitidae; genus Lucifuga; species Lucifuga dentata. The sequence continues at coordinate 5,459 of VXCM01006005.1, forward strand.
TTGTGTATTCTAGCGTTGTGTATTCTATTCGACTCGTTGTGTATTCTAGCGTTGTGTATTCTAGCGTGAACGTCGTTGTGTATTCTAGCGTGAACGTCGTTGTGTATTCTAGCGTTGTGTATTCTAGCGTGAACGTCGTTGTGTATTCTAGCGTGAACGTCGTTGTGTATTCTAGCGTGAACGTCGTTGTGTATTCTAGTGTGAACGACTCGTGATCTGATCTGGTCGAACTGCATTCCTCACAGCTGACGTTACCTCACCTACACGCGTGTGAGGAAACCGAATGCTGTGACGAATCAAAGACAAATCAGAAGCTTTTCCTTTGTGATGTCTGATGATGATTCAGTTTTATCATATCAACATGTTATGAGTCATCACATGGCCGCTACATGTGGTGAAAAACGGGAAAACTTTTCATCATGTTTTACTTTGGTAACCGTAAGATTTCACAGAGATCTGTAGACTAAAGTCAGTCTTAGTTTAAACGTGGTTAAACCTGGTTTTAACGTATGCAAAAAAAATGCAAAAAAGGTGCATTTCCTGTTGGGTTGTGGGCTGTGATTGGCTGTAGCAGTGGGCTGTGATTGGTGGATTGACGCTGCTTCCTGTTTCAGGTCTAGGGGTTTTTCCACTGCAGCCTGCAGCTCTGAACTGCAGCGTCACGGTTCAGCCTGGAGGCCGGATCACCTACCGGCTGTCCCACTCACCCAGATCCCCCCAGTGTCAAACCTGGTGGGACAACGAGAACGTGAGACACACACACACACACACACACACACACACACACGGCCAGACATCTGTAGCTGCTTATGAATTATTATTATGAACATGTATGTCTTTATTTCCAGCGAACCGTGCTCGCTCGTGACTCCCAGTACGACCCGAAGCTTGTCCATCAGGTGGACGAGCAGTCCATCAGCCTGAACGTGTGTGTGGCCCTGCTCCACTACACGGCAGACTGTCCTCCTCTCGGGGTAAACACGCTTCACACACGGAGAAAACATGCTAAATCTCCGCTTTTACACATTTCACTTTTTCATCCTGAGACACAGGTTTCCATCAGGCTCACGATTTATCAATCTTCCCTCGTATGTGTGCAAAACAAATGAAAACCCTGATACCGCTGAGCCGTTACAACACGGCTGATTTCTTTTGTCTTTACTAACTATGTTCATGTTCTCAACTTTTACAACATGCGTGTCAAAGACATTTCCACCAAAAGATTAAAAAGTCATCTTCATTAGACGGAAGGTCTTACGAGCTGCTGACAGGAAGTCTCTCTCACACACACACACACACACACACACACACACACACACACAGACATGCCCAGACATGTTCAGTAAACTCAGACAAAGCTGCTCTGGAAAAGAAGCTACTGGAATATAATCTTAGAATCCAGATTATTATCATCTACTAGAATAGCTTTATTGTCATTATACGTAACATATAATGAAATTACAGGTGCTTCTCCCTTAGTGCGTAAGTATAAAGTATAAATAAGAGTAAAAAAAAAACAACTTTGTACACATCTATTTAAATTATATTTACACAGCTGAAAAGATAAATATACTTATCAAAGTGTATATCAAAGTATATCAAAAGTGTATATCAAAGTATATCAAAAAAAGTGTATCAAGTATATTTATATATATAGATATAGATGTGTGTATTTCGATATTTACAACAGTAGCAGGGATGGTAGCAGCAATCAATAAGTATTGCACAGAGTAATAAACACCAGGTAGTTAGCAGCAATCAGAATATTAGTTAGCAGCAATCAGAATATATTTCACAGTTTACATGGTACCGATTTAAAGTGGTGAACAAGGTGCCATGGGAACAGAATTGCACATGATGGTGACGTTGACAGAGTAATGTCCAGGTCAGCGGTGATTTAGTGTTCTGATGGCCCAAGGGTAGAAACTGTTCCTTAGTCTGGATGTGCGGGCCTTCATTGACCTGTAGCGCTTGCCAGAAGGCATCCGTTCAAACAGGTGATGCGCTGGGTGCGAGGGGTCTTTGAGGATGGCGGTGGACCTTCGCAGGCATCTGGAGCCGGCGATCTCCTCCAGGGAGGGCAGAGGGCAGCCGACGATTTTCTGGGCCGTGTTTATGACCCTCTGCAGGGCCTTCCTGTCCGCAGCCGAGCTCCCAGCGTACCAGGCAGAGATGCAGTATGTAATTACACTCTCGATGGTGGAACGGTAGAAGGTCACCAGCAGCCTCTGATCCAGTTTGTTCTTCCTGAGGACCCTCAGGAAGTGTAGTCTCTGCTGGGCCTTCGCCATCACTGCTTTGGTGTTAACGGACCAGGTCAGCTCCCCCGATAAGTGGACTCCTAGGAATCTGAAGGAGCTCACTGTCTCCACCACGTCCCCATTGATGTAAAGAGGGGCGTGGTCCACTCTGGTCCTTCGGAAGTCTACAATGACCTCCTTGGTTTTTGAGGTGTTCAGCAGCAGGTTGTTGGCTAAACACCACGTGGACAGATGTTCCACCTCCTCTCTGTAGGCAGCCTCGTCCCCTCCTGTGATGAGCCCAACCAGTGTGGTGTCATCCGCAAACTTAAAGATGGAGTTGGACGGATGGGAAGGTACACAGTCATGTGTGTATAGGGTGTACAGGAGAGGGCTCAGCACGCAGCCTTGGGGAGAGCCGGTGCTCAGAGTTAGGGTGGAGGACAGGTGGGAGCCCAGCCTCACTGACTGTGGTCTGTCAGTGAGGAAGTTCTTTATCCATGCACAGGTGGAGGGGGGGAGGTGCAGGTCCAGCAGTTTTTTAATGAGAATGTCCGGGATAATTGTGTTGAAAGCTGAACTGAAGTCTATGAACAGCAGTCTGACATAGGTCCCAGGTTGATCCAGGTGGCTCAGCGTCGATTGGAGGGCGAGGGTGATGGCGTCCTCGGTGGAGCGGTTTGCCCTGTAAAACTGATGGGGATCAAATGCTGAGGGGAGGCAGTCCTTGATGTCTTGATGATTCTGCTGTTAATATAAAGCTAAAACGGAGCAACGCGACCTTTAACCTCTCTGTTGTTTCCAAAGACATGACACCAATGATCATGTTGAAGTTTATTGGAATTGTTTTATTTTTATCGTCTCTTCCTTCCTCAGAGCGAGCAGGAGAAAACCGACTGCACGGGTGAGTTTTACCAAAACACGTCAAAACATGCTTGAAAATGGCGTGCTGTCTCATCACGTTTTCTTTAATCACAACACATATTTTGTTGATTGATTTGATTGGTTGTGGTATTGATTGATGGGACAAATCAGGCTGGTTTAAAACTTCCCTTTGGACTCATTAAGCTGATGGTCATGTGACCCATGACATCATAAAGAACAGCAACACATGAGCTATAGATAGAAACGTTATTCAGGTGCGCAGCGGTCCACACATCTCTGCTTTACCAAACAAATCACATGAAAGCAAACAGAGCTGGCCCCGCCCACCGTACACGGCATCAGTGTTGCCAGACCAGCCTGTCATCCAGGTGTCACCAGGTATTTGTAGGTTCTCACCACCTGAACATCTGACTGGCTGAAGAGGCTCGGACCGCCGCGGTTCCTCCTTCCTAAAACATGCCACGCGTTCTGGAAGCTGCACTCTGAGACACGCCCAGCTTGACAGACTGTGGTCTTCCTGTCAGATCATTAAAGGACCATACTGCTGATTTTGCATGTTTTGAGCCCAATAAATACCATCTACATACATGTTATATTTCTGCCAACCATTTTCCAAAACAAAACCATATTTTAGTTTTCTTTTCCTGTTATTTTTTCAAATCCTCTAATCTTTCAAAATCAAATGTTCAGATGATACACACACCTTAAAATTCAATGTTTCACNCAAATCCTCTAATCTTTCAAAATCAAATGTTCAGATGATACACACACCTTAAAATTCAATGTTTCACCTGCTGACACCTACATCTAATGGTGGTTTCATTTCTCTGTAATGTCTTAGTTTTCCTGGGACTATATTTCCTGGTGGAGGCATACATTTTCCTCCCTGTAGCTCCATGTTGGATCAGTTAAATTGAGTAACTTCAATAAGTTTCTACACGTTGATTTTTATGTCATACAGGAATGAACTGAAACCAATGACAGTCTGGCAGGTAGGAAAAACAATTCTAATATTTACCGGTCCAGTAGTATGTTTTGAAAAATGGTTGATGCGGGTTGTATTTATTGGGCTCAAACATGCAAAATCGCTGTAATGCTCCTTTAAACAATGATGGCAATAATAAAATGTCAGCCCTGTTTTTGTCACACTTTAGTGATTTTTGTTGACCTCAGTGTGTTTTTGTGTTTTTTTTTTTAGTGAACTGCAGCTCTTTGCTGATCCAGAATCCTCCAAAAACCGGTGAGTCACTTCCTGTTTACAGGTTCTGGCTTTGTCTCCTGAGCAGGGAATTATGGGACGTTTTGGTTTTGTTTGCTGCAGTTTTCCTCTCAGGTGTCACCAAACCTCTCATTTTCGGTTCTGCTGGAAAAAATAATTACAATTATGGGACAAAAACTGTCTTTTTTGGGAGGATAAATGTTTATTTGTATTGATTTGTTTATTTATTAAGGGCAAAATACAAACAAAACTAAATCTAATATTAGGAAATACTGCAAACATCAAAACACTGCTAACATATTAATTTTAGCATGTTAGCATGTTTATCATTATACTTGCATTGTTATTCTTACATGTCAGCTAGAAAGTGTATGCTAGCTGTAATTATGCTAATGTGCTAAGATGTAGCATATTACCATACCAACAATTTAGCATGCATGTTAGCTAACACTGCAATTAAGTCATGTCAAACAAAATGATGCTAAATGTTAATGTTGGTATAATTTCCTTTATTTGTAATGTTTACTAAAAGAAATCAAAGGAAGAGTATTAAAGTGTTTAAATTAAAGCTAGGCTAGCAGTTTCCCCGCTTCCATCCTTTGTGCTAAGCTAGGCTAAACATCCTGGATCACAGAGATGAAACTGATGGTCATCTTCTCGTCTGACTCTGAGGAAGATGGAGAACAACAGAATTTATTTAAACCTCTTTTAACATGCGTGTCATATTTCAACATGTAACACTTTTTTTTTTTTTTCAGTGAACTCCACCTTGATTTGCATCACTGAAAACTTCTGTCTGGACCATCTGACGTTCAGTCTTGTTCTTGGTCTTGGTCTTCTAGGTGTCCTAGTCATGAGTTTCCTCCTCTGGAAATTCATCTCCAGGCGCAGACAAAGACTAGCGGCCGTGTCGGCTTTGTATTCTGCGGTGGATGACCAGGTTAAAATGGAGACTGGACAGAAGGGTCAATGAAAAACATGTAGGAGTTGTTATGAAATTACTGTATATGGATACAAACTTTCTGATTTAGCTTGTAGTTGCTTAGTTTTGGGTGTTTTCTTACCTGAGAGTCACAGATTTAATTCACATCATCCATCCATTTTCTAAACCCGTTTGTCCTGTTGAGGGTCACGGGGGGGGTGGAGCCTATCCCAGCGGTCATAGGGTGAGAGGCAGTGTTCACCTGGACAGATCACCAGTCTATCGCAGGGCTGACACGGAGACAAACACATTCACACCTACGGGCAACACGCAGACCCACGCAGACCCGGGGAGAACATGCTAACTCCACACAGAAAGGCCCTGCCCCGGCCGGGAATCGAACCCAGGACCTTCTTGCTGTGAGGTAACAGCGCTAACCACTGCGCCACCGTGCTGCCCATCAATAGTTCCAAAATCATGCGTACCCTTTCTGCTGAAAATTAGGGTTTGATGATTGGGATTTGATTGACATAGTTCTGAGTTTTATGTTATTTTTTGGTTGTGTGGTTTAGATCATATATTTTCAGGTTTTCAGTGCTGGCCTGAGGTCGCTGTATCTAGGAAAATATTTTTCCTAAATTGTCGCTGCGCTGCTGATGTCACTTGACAAAAATGTACAATACTGCCCCCAAATGTTTCTGTTGGTACTGCAAGTCATGGGCGTGGTCATTCTATGAGACACGCATTCATTGCTTCAAACAAATGCAGGATTTGCATGGAGCCATCTTGTGTATTTGTATACGGCGCTAACGTGAAGTATAGCCTAGCCTAAAAAACAGCACGTTACAGCATGCTAACATAGCCATGCGTGTTGTTTCCTGCATTAACACGCCAGTAGCACAGAGGCTCGCAGTGTCGCTGCTGCACATGAATACATCTGTGTCCACAAATTCAGGGGAGAATTTAACTGGGAGGTCAAAGATCAGTTTACATTTTGGGGCTAGGTTGACAGAAACAGTCCTATAAAACACCAGGCAAAGTTGACAGGGTGTCACCGTGGAAACTGATGGCACAGCTGTACGTAAAGAGGCAGCAGGTGTTTGAAAAAGAAACAGGTCCAAATCCCTAAAACAGACAAGTGAAACCAGTTTAAACAGGTGTAAACCAGTGTAAACTGGTGTGAACCGGTGTAAACTGGTATGAACCGGTGTGAACTGGTATAAAACAATGTAAACTGGTGTAAACACATGTAAACCAGTGTGAACTGGTATAAAACAATGTAAACCGGTGTAAACTGGTGTAAACAGATGTAAACTGGTGTAAACCAGTGGTTTAAGTTTCTGGCTGAATGTTCTCGAGACAAACTTGGCTCCAGGTTTAAACTCGTGTCGGCTCGTGTTCCTCAACTTCCACAAATCAGTTTTTTAATAAAACTGAGGTTTGTATCTGAGGTCGCAAATTTTTGCTTCAGTTAATATCAGGTGAATTATTTAATAATTCCCTTTAATTCATCAAGAAGGTGATTAAATTTTTACTCAGTTTTAGAGATTTTTAACTAGAACATTTTTAACCTCTGGAGACAAAAGCTATTTTTGACATGTTTTTGCTCATTTTTGGAGACTTCTTATATTTTATCAATATATTTGAATCAAGTGGAAAATTTACAACTTTTTGCAGTTTATTTTAGGCTTATTTGCTAAATTCTTTGAGATGGGATTTTTTTTTTCCCACAATGAATTATTTAGAAAAAGTGATTGAACTAGAAAAATATAGAAGTATAGAAATATAAAAATTGATATTCCAAACGCCTGCGGTCACATTCGGAATTTACATGGCCTCGTGAATATTCATGTTAAAAATATTTATTATTAATTATTAAAAATATTTGCATCCTCGCACTGCGTGGGATGCTTGGTGACGTCGTGGCTTGTTGGGTCCAGTAACCAGCAGACAGAAATGAACTGAAAATTAAAAAAAAAACACGACAAAGTTTTCAGAATCACAGGAAGTGGTTTGAACTGTCAGAGCTCCTGTGCTCTATAGATGTTCTTCCTCTGTGGAAGTTGGGAGACTAATAATTTATGATATGATGTCAAATACTATACAATATAATAGAAGACATCTAATATTATTGTTATTAATATTATATTATGTTATATAATGTTATACATAGTTTCAAAAAAGCCATGCTAAGGGATTTGGACCACTAGGGGGCAGAAAACACTTAAACAGCAGTGACTGTTAGCAACAACTTTTGTAACTTTTCTTCGTTGTCTACTCCTGTTTGATCCATTTCTGTTTACTATCTTTTGTGCCTTATGAACTTTGATTTCCTTTTGCATTATATAAATAAAATGTTCTTAAACACAACACAGGCTGGATGGACTGTCTGCTGTTTTTTGGATTTTTTGACATACCATTAAAAAGTTATACAGCATATTTTTTATTAAAAATAAAATATAATAGATTCTAGTTATTTATTTCTCTACATTTGAGAAGATAGAGCATCTTTTAATAATACAAGAAATTTTTGCTGTTTTTATTTTCCAGTTAAATATTTCTGAGGGTTGTGAGAAAATCACTGACGGGACTTTTTACGGTGAAATCTCAGCGAAATCAATTCATTTCAACGTGTTTGGCGCGAATTCTGGGTTCGAACTAAATTCATGCGATGGAAAAATTAGTTCGCACGGTGCAAAATCTAAAATCCGTACGATCTTTCTGCACGATTTGTTGAACTTTGACATGCGAATTGGCCAATCAGAAGCCGTCTTATAGTCCAAAATGGACTTAAGTGTCTGGCTGTTGTCTCATCGTCCCATTTTCTACAATCCTACTAAAATTCTGCTCTGTCGGACTTTAAACTTCACAAAAACATGCAGCATGATTTACAGGAATGGATGTACATGTACGGGATTTGATGTAAATTTATTGTCCGGTTAGCGACCGAGCTAGCTAGCTTTCTCGTAGTTAGCTAACTGGCATGCTAGCTGTGTCACCGACTAGCTAGCATACATTTAACTGCTTATGCTGCATTCGACAGACCTCGGAAATCGGATTTTTCCCGGTGGAAGTTCCAACTTCCGACTTCAAACCATTCCAGCCAAATGTAATCAAAAAATCATAGTTGAACACTAATAAATACTGTAAAATTAACTTAGTAACAAATATAACTAACTGAAATTTACACTTATGTATCAATGGCAAACAGTTATTATAACTATAGATAGTTACCATGGCGATATATTTTGATCTTTTTATTTCAACGTCAAGAAAAATTACTTTATTCAGCGCTTAGCTGATCATTTCCATTCATAAAGCATGCTTCCAGGGCGCCGCCATGTTGAGTGACGTCATACTCGGTAAATCGGGGTAGATAATTTTGGTCCGAGTTTCCCAGTCGGAGAATGCCGTTCCAACTCATTTTTCCAAGTAGGAAGTTGTGAAAAATCCGAGTTCCGAGGCAACACGAACGCAGCATTAGCTCACACTCGGTAGCTGCAGGATTGATAAGCGCTTAGTTATGCAAATATGTTATGTGAGCATAAAAAGAGAAACGCCTGTAACAAACGTGAATGTTTACATAAGATATATATTCACAATCAAAACAATGAAGAAAAACATTTATTTAAAAATTTTATTGTTAATTCAAGAATTGAAACATAAACATGAGAGTCACTAAAATACCAGAAATAAAATCTGACATTCCAAATAAAACACAAAAACAAGCTAACCCTTTAAAAACCACATCATAACTATTCATACTTCATGACTTTCAGACGGGGAAACTTTATTTCTGTGGTCGAGTGAAATGCTCCGATTGGTCGGTCTGTTTTATGGAGCGAGGTTTTCAGAAAGACACGTTTCCTGCAGGGAAACATTTTAAATTCTGTTTTGTCAAAGTGACGAGTTCCTTCCAGAATTTCTGGTCTAAATGTCGTTTTAAGAGTTTTCAGGATAATTTAACAAAAAATCAAACTGACACTCAATAAATCACAACATTCAGAGGTCATGACCTGACTGTGTTGAGGTCGTGATCTCAGCAGACGCCCCGTCGTCCCGTCAGGTTATTTGACTTCGTATCACGACTCTCATCTGTTTCCAAAAACACCTGAGCAGTGTTTCCTGTTCAGAAACACGGGTAAATTTCTCGCCGTGCAGAGCCTTCCCTGTGTATTTTGGGGGCGGAGCATCTGTCATTCAGCCTTGAGGGCGTAGAGCACGTCGTCCTGGCTGACGTTGAGGCGGACGCGCTGCAGGATTCCCATGCGGCTGGACTCCAGCAGCAGCAGCCTGCAGGCTCCCAGACGCCGACACGCGGCCAGAGCCTCCGACACGCCGAGCGGCCGCAGCCCCTCCACGCGGCTCAGAGCCCGCTGCTGGACCAATACCTGGCAGGAAACACGGATAAGGAATGACGTTTTCCAGAGTTCAGCGTGTGAGCGGAGGAAGGTTTGGGAATTTTACCTGCTGGAACGTGGCTTCCTCCAATCCCAGCCTTCGAAACTCAGCGATGACTGCTCTGAGGAAGAGCTGCTCCTGAACCGATGCACACCTGAACGTCAAACATATCATGTCAGCTTCCTGTCCGTGTTACAGCTGGAGAAACGTTTGATGCGGTGACATGAGTCTTTGACTTTAAAGGAGCATACCACCAATTTAGCATATTTAAGCCCCATAATCATGACCTGCAGACGTTAGTTTATTGACAACCATTTTCCAAAACATAAAACTAGAGCAACAAATATTAGAATTGTTTTTACTACCTTCCAGACTGCCTCTGGAGTACAATATAAACTTGAAACTTGCTGAGATAAATAATCCACGTAACGTAACATGTATGTAGGTTGTATGTATTGGGCTTAAACATGCAAAATCGCTGGTATGCTCCTTTAAATGAACGCTGTGTTGTCATGGTGACGCACTCACTTAATGGCGGTGATGTAAGCAGAGGAAAACATCTCGTTCAGCGCCTCCATCACATGACTCATTCCCACCAATCCTGTGGCAGAAGGCTCAGTGGCGGCGTGCTCACAGATCTCTGTTGCTCGGCGACAGATGTCCAAACAGCGTCGTGCATCACCAGACAACGCGGCGACCTGCAAGAATACAGGAAGCCTGAAACCTGCGACTCCTACATGAAGGGAAGTCAGGTGGCTGATGGGAAAAGCAGCGCGGCGTCTGGCATTTACCTTCCTGGACACCAGCTGCAGCGCGTCGTCCTCAAACGCCTTCAGCTTGCTGAGCCGCGACGCCACGATCTGCTGCAGCTGCTTAAAGCTGTACGGCTGGAACGACATCCTGGTCAGACCCTGCAGACACGCAGACAGACATACAGACATGCAGGCAGACACGCAGACAGACACGCAGGTATGCAGGTAGACAGGCACGCAGGCAGACACGCAGGCATGCAGGCAGACAGACACGCAGAGTCATGCAGGCATACAGACGCAGGCAGACACGCAGGCATGCAGGCAGACACGCAGACAGACATGCAGAGTCACGCAGGCAGACATGCAGTCACGCAGGCAGACACACAGGCAGGCATGCAAGCAGACACGCAGGCAGACACGCAGACAGACATGCAGACAGACACGCAGGCATACAGACACGCAGACAGACACGCAGGCAGACATGCAGGCAGACATGCAGACATTTCCATTAGCGTCGTCGTGTGGTAACATCTGAAGCTCGCTGACATCTTAAAACGTTTTCTGACTTCCTGCTGCAGAATCAGCCTTTTTTTTTTTTTCCAGTCGTAAATGAACATCAGCGTAAAGCATGTTCGGCGTCTCACCAGTCTGCTCGCCACGCGGTTCATCATGATCCTCTCCGGCAGGTCCATGGTGTTGGCAATGGTCAGCACCACCAGGCGGGCGTGGCGGCGTGTCGGCCAATCGAACAGGTTGTACATGACGTTCTGCTTCCTGGTCCACAGCAGGTCGAGCTGGAACACAGAAACGGCGTGAATGATGTTTCCTGTGGCGCTTCCTGTAAATGAGGCGGTTTAAGAAGCTTCTTACTTCATCTACCAGCAGCACGGCGCTCTGCTGCCTGGGCGCCGTGCTGCTGAAGCGTTTCTCCAGCAGTGTGGCAGCGTGGTCGGCCGTGACTTTCTGACCCGTCAGCTTCTACAGGAAACAACAGATGTGACTTTACTGACGTCAGACAGGAGCCGTGACGCATTCAGGGTCTGCATGTAAAAAAAACTACCTTTTCCTGAACTGGAAAAGCAGAAATGGATTCTAAAACTTATCAAATGTGTAAAGCAGCCAGACACCATAGCAACCACCCTAGCAACCACTCAGAGCACCATGACAACCATCCTAGTAACATATAGGAACCATCGGCCACACAGGAAGTCCCTGCAAGACGCATGCACGCGTAAACATTCAGGCATTGAGTCGTTATTATTATTTTTCTTATTATTATTAATATTATTATTAACATTATTATTATTATTATTATTATTTTAGTATCATTATGATTATTATTGGTATTATTATTATTATTATTATTATTGGTATTATTGATTATTATTATTATATATCATTATGATATATTATTGGCGTCAGTGACTTCCTGTCCTGCCGTGTCTGAGTGACCTCTGACCTGCTCGTTAAGGTGTTCTGTCCTCACCTGGAGAATCTGCACGTAGGCCTGATGAGGGTCCGTCATCTTCATGCCATTGATCTCGATGAACTGGAAAGGCGGGATCTCGTCCATGTCGGCGGCGTGCTGCAGACAGCGCATCACCTCGTGGACTGTCGCTGTCTTCCCCGTNTCGTCCATGTCGGCGGCGTGCTGCAGACAGCGCATCACCTCGTGGACTGTCGCTGTCTTCCCCGTGCCCGGGACGCCCGAGATGTACATACACCTGAAACATTCCACAGGTGAGATGTACATACACCTGAAACATTCCACAGGTGAGAAACGTGTCAGTCAGGCACCAAAGAAGAAGAAGAAGCCCGTCTGTCGTTGATAAATCTACCGGCTTTTTACAGGTGCGGCCTCCTTACCGGCGCCAATACAAACAAAATCCTCCCTTACAGGAAACCATAGATGCTGAAATAGTGGGCGGGGCATTTACTCAGGTAAAACATGTTTCCTATCTCTAAATGACTCCACAGGAAGTCTGGTTGTTTTCGTACCCTCCCGTTCCGTCCACAATTTTACTCTCCACAAAGCTGTAGATGTCCTGAAACTCCGCCTCTCTGCAGGGCAGCGACTCCGGCACCGCCGCCACGTGTAACCTGAGAGAACACGGGAAACACGCAAACACGCACACGCTGATTTACACTAAATCACACGTCTGACCTCAGCCACATTCTAACTACAAAACCACATCATACAGACATGATCATCATACAATGTTATCCAGTCATAAATAAGCGTGTGGCTCCGCCCACAAACCACATGACTGGAAGCTGCTGTCACTTCCTAGTTGATTGACAGGTCAAAGTCAAACTTTGGGGACTGAAGACGTTAGACTTTCAATTTTGAAGACACCAGCCAGCCAATCAGAAATGTGGAGGTTAAAGTGGCGCTGATGACTTTGAAAATTAAAGTCGACACGGAGCCTCGTTAGATCAGGCCCCTCCCCCCCAAACCTCACCTGGCTCTGGCCTCCTCCAGAACGTTGGCGGGCCGTCGTGCTGGTAGCGAGCGGCTAGGGATGCTGGGCGTGGCATGACGGGGCGTCCGTGGCGTCCGTGGCGTGCTGGGCGTGGCCTGATGGGACATAAGAAGTAGCAGGTATGTTGATGAGTCATGCTGTCAGCGTGTCAGAAGCGTGTTACTCAGGTTGATCTGGACCTTCTTGCTGGGAGTTCTGCGTGGCGTCCTGGTGATAGACCGTGTTGAACGAGAAGTCCGAGACGCTCCACGCCTCCTCCTCTTCGCTACCTCATCATCACTGTCCTCCACCTCTTCATCTTGTCCGTCTTCCTCCTCGCTGCTGCTCTGGAGCTCTTTCTTAGACAGGACAAAGTCGTCGTCTGCGTCCAACTCCTGCTGGCTGTCCAGCAGCTTCCTGATGAACGGATAGCAAAGGTCAAAGGTCATTTTTACGGCTTTTTGTGATATAAAAAATAAATATAATCACAATAATCTGACATCATCACAGTATCAACAGAAACGATGCAGCGCTGCTTCCTGATTGGCTAAACACTCCAGATCATCCGTTAGCGATCCGCTCCGTGTTTTTCTCGTCCTAAAGACAAACGGCAGACTTTGAAAGGACCATACCAGTGGTTTTACACGTTTCAGCCCCATTAACACAACCTGCATACATGTTATGTTACTAACAACCATTTTCCAAGTAGTATTTATTGGGCTCAAACACATAAACCACCGGTATGGTCCTTTAAAACGTCCCTGGCCTTGGTGAGCATCACGTCATGGTAAACGTTGTCGTTCGTGCAGCTTGAAGCTGCTTTAGCAGGAAAAAAAAGTGGAACGGAACGAGCAGCAGGACCCAGGCGCTGTTTCTCCAACACGAACACGTGACGTCAGAAAACACGGAGGCAAACACGTGAACGTCACAGATTTCCCTTTGATCATTTTGTAGATGATACTTTTTTACCAAATCTCTGTTTCTCTTTACGAATCACGCAGAAATACTTCCTGTTGATCTTGTGTAGATTTTTATAACTTCCCACACGTGACACGTATGACGCAGCGAACACGTTCAGGTCAGAACTCAGCAGAACCGACCTGGAACTTTGTGAGTTCTGAGTAAAGAGATCGCAGCATGAAGTGATTCTTTCCCCCTTCATGCCATTGCTAACACGCTAACATGCTAATGTTTAGCCTGAAGTTTCCGCTGACTGGAGGAAACCTGACGCTACGCTAACAGACTTTCTTTGATGTTTGTAGCTTTGCTAATAAAACTTTGCGGTTTAAATCTGTCATTTGATGACTGAATGTTCTAAAATTGTTGTTTTTACGCTGGAACGCATTTCGATAGGAACTCGTGAGAATCAACATGGATTTTTGAGAGAAAGGTCAGAGGTCGTCGTGTTTGCACTCACAGCTGCTTCCTGATGCGTGAAGACACGACCTGAGCCGACTTCCTCTTGGAGCTCCGCGGAGTCGTGGCGCCGAGCAGCACGGGACAGTCCTCATCGTCCGTTTCAGTCCTGAGGACACAAAGAAACACACGCACACGCACGCACATGCACACGCACACACACACACAAAGTCAAGCTACATTTGCTGATAACAGTTGTAATGTCTCAGCAGGCGATGAAGTAGCGAGCATGTGGAGAGAACACGTTAGCTGGTGTACCCTATAGCATGTTAGCTGGTGTACCCGTTAGCATGTTAGCTGGTGTACCCGTTAGCATGTTAGCTGGTGTACCCGTTAGCATGTTAGCTGGTGTACTCACAGGACGCCCAGCGGCGGCTCCTTGAGGGCTTTCAGCGAGTCTGTCTTCCTGGACGGCATCGCTCTGAGGACAGACATGATCTTTCAGTCACAAAATAACACGCCAACTTTTTATTTTAAGCTTTTCACAGTGAAACCTGTTTCTGCTCCAGTTTAAAGTTTAATAAATGTCGTGTGTCATACATGTGGTTTTCCACACGTGATTCAGCTTCTGCTGTCATAGTTTTCTTCTTCATGGATCAAATGATGCTATGACAGGAAAGGATCCACATTCATCTTTGTTACTCTGATTTACTTTGATAGAAACTACTTCCTGTTTGGAGTTTCTGTCTGACCAATCAGCAGAGAGAGTGTTGTCACATGACTTTAGCTTCTAGATTCTGGTTTGATTGGATGTTTTCCTGTGAAACTGAACCAAACCAACAATTTAGTTCCTGATTCAGACCAGAACAAACGATGGTTGGTGTGTGTGTGTTTGTGTGCGTATGAGTGTGTGTGTGTGTGTGTGTCCACTCCTACCTTGTCAGTGTGTCTCCAGCAGGTGAAAGTGGACTGTCCATCTGACTGATGGACGTCTTGTTGATGACGGCGGTTTTCAGCAGGATGGCGTCCTGCGTGGGGGCGGGGCCGTGAGTCTTCCTGATTGGCGTCAGGTGAGAAAGCAGCGGAGACAAGGGCCTCTGACACACAACTACCTCTGACCTCAGGTCCTCGTCCAGCAGCTGGCTCAGAACGTCCTCCTGCATCCTCACCGTCTTGCCCGGACCTGACAGGAAGAGAAAAACCTGAAGGTCGTTTCTGCAGAAGGACAAAGGTTTTAAATGATGGACGGATAGTTTCCACTCCTGATTATTTCACAGACACTCACTGCTGAGCTGGAGTTTCTTGCAGACGTCGGGAGTCCTGCTGACGGCGCTCCTCCTCTTGGCGCTCAGACATTTTGAGGCTGACATCTTGGAAGTGGAGTGCAGCGACTCAGCTTCCGCAGCGCCGGCCTTCCCCGTGCTCATGGCGGCCCGGCGCAGGACGGCGGGGTCCGGCGTGGGCAGGGCGCGCCGAGACGGGTCCCTGGAAGCCAGAGCGGCTGTGGGCGGGGAGCACGGCGGCGAGGGAGGAAGGGACGGTTTGGGATGAGAAACAGGGGAGGAGGCAGGAGCAGGTTTGGCTCCGCCCTCCATCAGGAAGGAGTCCAGCACCTTGAAGGTCTTTGAGTCCCAGCACAGCTTTACATACAGAGAGTCTCTGTCCCCATCAGGAAACGCAGCTGCTGCCGCCAGGTGTTTGACCTTTGACCCAAAGAACACACAGCTTTAAAAAAAATCAACTGTTTCTACCCATAATTCATAGCGCGATGACATCAGGAAGTGATGGCTGATACCTGCACGGTGCTGAGGATGGACTCCACGTCCACCTCGTCCTCATAGCTTCGTCCCTCAAAGTAGAAAATCTCCTGAGGATGAGGAGCTCGCTGCAGCAGCTTCAGTTTGCTCAAAGGCACTTCAGACACGCGCACAAACCACCGAACCAGCGCCTTCTTCTGCTGCCCGCGCTCTGAAACACACGCCACATGACATCTGAAACACACGCCACATGACATCTGAAACAGGTCACATGACATTTTCAGTCACTGGCTGATAATATCAGCTATTAATCAGACTCTGATTTCTCTTAAGCTGCGCGTTCCATTAAAACACCAATCACAGACTAATACTAATCATTAACCAATCAGCGATGATTTATTCTTATCGAACCTGTCCGTCTCTGACTTACCGTCACCAAACAGCTTGATGACCTTTGCCACGTACGGATTATCTTCATCCTCTCCCTCGATGAGGATGTGCTGGCCGGTGTGGATGACGGTGGTCCTCGGTAAACCCTCCACGCTGATCATCAGCGACCTGAAACCAAAAACTCATTTAATATTTCATGCAGGAACAAAGGTCAGAAAAAGCTCCATGGCTGCAGCTCACCCGTATTCATACGTCTTCAGCTTCCTGTCGAAACTTAGCGGCTTTCCACGCCACGTATAAAATCTTCTCAGTCTCTGTCGCATCAAATATCTCATATTTCACTTTGTCTCCAATAAAACAGCGACAGACAGAAAAGACAACACGGATTTAATCTTTTCTATTCAGAAAAAAAACACCAAAAGAAGATCAGCAGCTAAAACTTTTCAACTAACAAACTGCAGCACCGGCAACATTTCGCGCGAAAATTGTGTCACTTCCTTTTCCCAAGCTTATGGACCAATCATATTACTTGATGTTGGCACCGGAAATTAACGCTCTGGGGGTTGGGCTTACAGTCGAATACCTTTCAGAATAAAACGCGGTATGTAAAAGCTAACGCCAGGAATTTATTAAAATCAAGACTGAAAATAATTTATTGTATTTATTAATAAATATAATAAATAAATAAAAATTCTGTCAAGTTTTTTTTTTAATTTTAGTTTCACAAATACTGGTTCCATTTTGTTCCTCTTCTTTCACCTGTCTGTTTATAGTTTTCGTGAGCACGACTTTTTTCTTGGAAACACATAATTTACGTACAAATTTGTACTGTTTACCTCCTTAGAGAAAGCAAAATATAATGATTTTATATTTTTAATGTCTAAATTTCATATGCACAAATTTCGGTTCTTGTGTAAAATCACTCTTAACGAAGCTAATACACAACTCATAACCACACTGTTTAATTGTTTTGAATTTGAAATCATCATGTTAATTGAGCCCAATATTTTGTGTTCATTGTCTTAATTGCATATTTTTGTACTTTGTACTTGTCTGGTATCTTGTACTTGTTTATAGATATTGTGGAAATAAAGATATTTTTCTGAAAAAGATGAGGTGCAACAAGTCATGTTTAAATGAACTTCTCTACGTAGCTTTTCTTTTTTCGGGTTTCACACTTTGACATGTTTTCTGATGTATGGTGACTTTTTTTTAAAATAACATTAATTCAGCTGTTATTTTCTTTAATTCATCAGCCTGGATGTTGTCTGATTTGTGTTTGTATTAAGTGTTTGGTCCTTTGTTATCTGTACGTTTTTAATCTAATAATAAACATGAGCTTCCCCTTTGAGAATTCATAAAATTGTTTAAAATGTCTTTTAGCTTGAAGAAGCTGAATCGGAAGTGTAATGGCGGTTTCCGCTGGATTGAAACGGTCTTAACTTTTCACGGCTGTTTCGTTGGTAAAGAAAAAGCTTTTGTCCCGGTGTCATGGCAAACCGAACCGTTAAAGACGCGAACAGCATCCACGGAACAAACCCACAGTACTTGGTGGAGAAAATCACGCGGACCAGAATCTACGAGTCCAAATACTGGAAGGAGGAATGTTTCGGTCTGACCGGTGAGTTAGCATGAGAGCTAATGTTAGCATGCAGGAGGCTAACGGTAAAGCACAGCTCCGCGAACTTTTCATCTGAGATATTTATGATTTTGCATTTTAACAATTATTCAACCTCCTGACAAATAAAAAGTCTGGAAATAAACTTTTAAAATATTCAGTGTTTTATTATAATCCTGGAAATGCTAAAAGGAGTAAAAGTAAATCAGAGAGAATCTGTTCAGCAAATTTGGGATCAGAATTTTTATTTGTATTTATGTTTTTGATAAGGTCTCTATGTTCCATTCTGAAGATTTTCTCCCAAAATATATGAGGTCAGTAGTTTAAGCAGCTCATGACTGATGAATTTGCTAATGCTAGCTAGCTTTTTTTTTTTTTTAAACTTTATTGAAAAGAATGATAGCTAGTACATAACCGGTGAATATATGAACAGATATGAACAGTATGTACAAAAAATACAAACAAATATACAGGTATACATCCAAAAAGAAGTGTCTTTAATAAAGAGAAAACTAAAAAGTTGCCGGGAGTAGATTTAAGATGTACGTTAAACAAAAATATTATTTAAAACATGCAAGCTTTATAGGTTGGGGTTCATTGTTCTTGCAGATCTTGTCAGGATAAAATCTAGATTTAGATTTATTTGTCATATGTATGTTAACACAGGGTCAAAAGTACAATGAAATGTGTTTCACGAGAGAAACGGGTCAGCTCAGCAGTAAAAAGGAACAAAATAATAAGAGCACTTCTACAAAAGATAAAAAAAAGGTTGAGAATAAGTAAAGAATAAGAAAAACGATAATAAGAAAAATGACAATACAAGATAAGTATTAAAACAAATACAATATAACACTGTACTGTGCAAATGGCAAAAAGAAAAATACACGAAGAAAAATATATAATACTATAAGTGCTGTGCCGCCTTCACCACTTTCTGTAGTGATTTGCGGCTGTGGGCAGAACAGTTCCCATACCATCTATGTAATAATTTAAATGAAAGGTCTTTTATTTAGTAATTGTGGCTAAATACTGAGCTGTGCTGTGTGATGTCAGAGGCATTACACCACGACTAAAAACACGACTGGATTTCAACGTTCTTAATTAACTTTAGAATGTATTTTTAAGCATGTGTAAAACTTTATTGTGCAATATGTGTGTTGACGCATTTCTACTGGCCCTCGCTCAGCATCGCCATGCACACTGAGTGAAAACAAGTCTTTTAAAGGCGCCAGTGTACTTCATACCAAGTATAACGTTTAGGGTAGAAAGACATCTTACACAGCTGAAGATGTGATGCTTCAGACTTTTTGGGTGACTTTGAGTCTTTTGGGGCCTGAAGAGGAAAGTTTGTCTCTCTGGCCATAATTTTAAAAAAATATATATCATCTGGTTGGTATGAGAAGTTCTGAAAGACCAGATGAAGATGTTGAGAGACTCATTAGCCTCATACTTGGTGGTGTGAAGGTAAATTCATGTTACAGAAGGACTAAATAAAAGGAAGTTTTATGGCATAATATGTCTCTTTTTCATAACTACATTTGGCGGATGTTTGAACAAACTGGTTCTTTATGTTGTTTGTCTCATAAAAGCTAGTACTGGTTGATTGTATAATTGAAAGCTGTGATGAGAACGAGTATTTTGTGTTTTTATCACAGCTGAGCTGGTCGTGGATAAAGCCATGGAGCTCAAGTTTGTGGGCGGAGTTTATGGTGGGAACATCAAGCCGACGCCTTTCCTCTGCCTCACGCTGAAGATGCTGCAGATTCAACCAGAGAAAGATATCATCGTGGAGTTTATTAAAAATGAAGATTTCAAGTAAGTTTCAGTGTTTGGAGGGACTGAACATTGCTGCAATAATTCGGCTAAAATTTACATGAGAGACTTTAAGTGTGTTTTCAGATCTGCAGATCGTTTGTTCTGGTCTGAATCAGGGAATAAATTATTCCAATGCTGCATTTACAACTTGGTTTGGTTCAGTTTCACAAATAAAAACATCCAGTCAAATCAAAATCTATCAGCTAAAGTCATGTGACATCACTCTCTCTGCTGATTGGTCAGAAAGAAATTCCAAACAGGAAGTAGTTTCTATGGTGTCAAAGTAAATCAGAGTAACAAAGATGAATGTGGATCCTTTCCTGTCATAGCATCATCTGATCCATGAAGAAGAAAACTATGACAGCAGAAGCTGAATCTGATGTTTGATGTGTTTTAAGCAGCAGATATGTGACGAGCATCTAATGTAAAACAAACTTTATCGTTGTAGTTAAACATCAGCTGCATGTAACCGTCGGTGATTCTGCATTAATCAGTAGATTAGATCAGTAGAAGATCAGAAATCTTTCTGCTGGCAGAGAATCAACTTTAAACATGACGAGCAGCCTGCTTTTATTTTGAAAGAACACTGAGGGTGAGATGATGATCAATACCAGCATGATGAAGTAACTGTGTGTGTGTGTATATGTCTGTGTGCATACGTGTGTGTGTGTGTGTGTGTGTGTGTGTATATATGTATGTGTGTGTGTGTGTATGTGCGTGTGTATATGTGTGTGTATATATATATATGTGTGTGTGTGTATGTATGTGTGTGTGTGTGTATGTGTGTGTGTGTGTGTGTGTATATATATATATGTGTGTGTGTGTGTGTGTGTGTATATATATGTATGTGTGTGTGTGTGTGTGTATATATATGTATGTATGTGTATGTGTGTGTGTGTTAGATACGTGCGGCTGCTGGGAGCGATGTACATGAGGCTGACTGGCACGGCGGTGGATTGTTATAAATACCTGGAGCCTCTTTACAACGACTNTGTACATGAGGCTGACTGGCACGGCGGTGGATTGTTATAAATACCTGGAGCCTCTTTACAACGACTACAGGAAGATAAAGAGCCAGAACAGGAACGGAGGTGAGAGTCTGATCACAGCAAACGTCACGGCTGCTACACGCGTGTGTCACGTCTTTCTTCCTGTCCTCTTCTCCTCTGTCCAGAGTTTGAGCTGATGCACGTGGACGAGTTCATCGACGAGCTGCTTCATGCTGAGAGGATGTGTGACATCATCTTGCCCAGGCTGCAGGTAATGACATCACACACACACGGTCCACTCAGCGCCCATGCCTCTGATGTGTGTGTGTGTGTGTGTGTGTAACAGAAACGACAGGTCCTGGAGGAGGCGGAGATGTTGGACCCACGTATCAGCGCTTTAGAGGAAGACCTGGATGAGGTGGAGAGCAGTGAGGAGGAAGACGAGGAGGAAGAGAAGGTGATAAAAGCTGGTCACATGATGATTTTCTCTCTGATCATACGTGTGGACTAGGGAAGAAAGGAAAAAACAAAGATGGCGGCGCTCGTTAGTGATAACAGGAAGTTTAAATTCAACCTTGTATGTTTTCTTTTTCTTGGCCTGCAGCCAGAGAGGCTCCAGACCCCTGAACCCCAAAGACGTGGTTACCGTGACAACGACAGACCCCGTCGCTCGCCATCTCCGCGTTACAGACGCAGCCGCTCACCCAGACGGTCTGTCTGCAAACGTTCTGTTGTTTCACATGAAGAAATCCCTGGAATTCTAAATGTACACATGTGTAAATCTGATCCCGTGTCTTGATTTCAGACGCAGCAGGTCACCAAAGAGACGAAGGTACGAATCACTTCCTCCTTTTACAACACTCCATTTGTGATTGGTTCTCTGACGTCTGTTGTCATATGCTCTTCAGCCCGTCGCCCCGGAGAGACCGCCATCGCAGCAAGAGCCCCCGCCGCCACCGCAGCAGGTCCCGAGACAGACGCCACCGCTCCAAGTCTCCAGGTAGGTCTGAGCTGCTGCTGCTCTGGCATGTTGCTGCTGGCGTGTTGCTGCTACTCTGACGTGTTGCTGCTGCTCTGACGTGTTGCTGCTGCTCTGATGTGTTGCTGCTGACGTGTTGCTGCTGCTCTGATGTGTTGCTGCTGACGTGTTGCTGCTGCTCTGACGTGTTGCTGCTGCTCTGATGTGTTGCTGCTGACGTGTTGCTGCTGCTCTGATGAGTTGCTGCTGATGTGTTGCTGCTGCTCTGATGTGTTGCTGCTGGCGTGTTGCTGTTGACGTGTTGCTGCTGCTCTTCAGGTCATCACAGGAGTCACAGACATCGCAGCCACTCCAAGACTCCAGAAAGGTGAGAGTTCAAACTCGCCTCAAACCCAGAATCATGTCACACGTCATCAGATGTTAAACGTGTGAAGTGACAGGAGGTAAACAGGAAGTGGGAGGAGTTTCACTTCCTGTGGGATAATAACAGGAAGCTGGTTTGTTTTCTTCACAGGAGCTCAAAAAAGAGTCACAAGAAGAGTCGTCGTGGAAACGAGTGATCCTCCTCCTCTTCTCCTCTTCCTGTGTTACCTGCTGGATGTTCATGAATCTGATGACTTTGTGGAAGTTTGAAATATTGTGGATTAAAATGTCGTTATGTTTCTTAAACGTGGCAACATTTCTAACTCAAAACGTGTAAATCTTTCACTTCTGTGTTCTGATTTTTGTAATGAAATAAAGACGCTTCCCTCCGTTCACTCGTTCTTCCTGTTTGATGCTCAGAGGATTTTACAGGATTTTACTGATTATAAAAGGTCTCCAGATATAATATTTTTTAATTTAAGGTCTAACCATGAATTTAATTGTATTTTCAGTTGGGATGCATTAAATTGGATTTGAAGGAGACAGAATTAATCTATTTTTAATTTATTTAATTCTATATTTCAACAGAAGCAGCAGCATTTTCACTAATTTGACAAATTTACGTGTAAACAGAAGGAAAATAGAAAAAAAGAGGAATAATCAGAATTTATTACTTCCAGAAGTGCGGCTGAGATGTTTGATGTGTAAATAACGTTTAATTTCTGCAGCTTGTTGCTGCATCATGATGGAAAATAATCTGCACACTTATTAGAACCAGATTTACCTTTAAATGAAATACTTTATTATGATATATTCTTATTACGTAAAATCAACGTTTGATAAACGTTTTGTGTTATGACACCAAACTGTCTTGTTAAAATGACAAACTGAGTTGACGTCTCATAAACTGAGTGATTCTGCAAATTTTGATAAGTAAAACTTTATTGATGTGATTTGATCTTCAGCAGCATGAAAAATGTAATCAGAGGATTTAACTTCATAAAATCATCTGATCTGATGAGAATGATGTTTGGGGGATTTCTGCTTCTTTCTATGTTTCATGTTTTCGCAGGTTTTCCAGAAATCTCTGTATTTCTCCACACATTCGGTTCCGGTTTCTGTCTCTGATCCGTTCCAGAATCGTGATGCTGCTGCTCCGGTGGCTGGACGGTTCCGGTATCTCTGCTGCCCTCATGTGATACTCTATCGACCCGTACCGGTCTTTCTGGTGGTAGTTCAGGTATTTTGCGTAGCAGTTGTAAAGGATCTGTGACTCTGCAGGATCCAGGTCCCGGTGCAGCAGCCGGTCGTAGATCCGGTCGGCGTGGGCCAGGCCGTCGTGGCTGGAGTGTGTGTATATCTCTGCGAGGTTTATGGTGGTTTTAAGTGAAGAATGAGGGTAAAGAGAAATGACATCGTTATGCAGACTGATGGCTCTTTCCACCATGCTCTGCTTCAGAGGATTGTCCCCGTCTGAACGGATCCTCCACTTGTAGCAGGTCGCGACACAGCGCTTCAGGTAACGTTCACCTGGATGTCGTTCCAGAGCCTCTTCTGCCAGATCAGTGGCCTCATCCATGGACACGTACTTCCTGTACACTCGCAGTAACGGAGAGATGCCGCTGTACAGGCTGACGGGTTTATTCAGAACTCTTTTTGCCAGGTCACGTGCTTCCTCCACAACCTGTCCTCCTTTCTCAGCTCGTTTTTCCAGACAGAGAGCAGCGAGGTACAGATTCTCTGGATCGTGTTTCAGAGCGATTCTCATCTTCTCTGAGATTTCCTGCTGCATCTCCGGGCTGCAGAGCTGGAAAGCAAAAGCTCCGTCTAACGCCAAGACGTGGCCGGTGTGCCACTCCACCACGTCCGGCTGCATCCGGATCGCTTTCTGGAAGTACTCTGCTGCCAAGAGCCTTTGGTGGAAACCAAAGTTCATCAGGGTCCAGGCCTTCTCTGCGTAGACCTCTGGATGGAGGCTGTCCGGGGACGGAGACGGGTACTCCCTCTGCAGGGCGTCCACCTGTACGAGACCAAAGAAGGGTTCAGATCCTTTACTGAAGTAAAACACAGGAGAAAATCCTCCATACAGGTACGTCCGGACTGAGGCAGGAAGATGGCTCCACGCTTTACAGAAGCGTACACCAAATTTTTCAACATGAGGATTACTGTAAACGGGATTCAAGGTGCTACAAAAACCTGGGGATTATAACGAATTATCTGGCAGAATTCATTAAAAAAATCAATCTCTGGTCCTGATTTAGAAAGAGTACTCAAGTAAAAATACTTAGTTACTTTGCAGCTGTACCTGTGACACGTAAGCTCGGCTTTGTGCCGTTTCTCCCCGCAGGAAGTGCAGCCACGCCTGGTTCCCGTAGTTCACCACCAGCCAGGGCCCCTCGTCCGAAACCGTGTTTCTCACCTGGCGAAAGGCTTCGGCCGCCACGCCGAAGCAGCGGTGGGCGTCGGCCTCGCGGCCCAGCCGCTGCCGGACGAAGCCCTGCAGGTTGTAAATGTGGCCCAGCCAGCGGAAGCCTTCGTCCGGCCCGATGTCCTCCAGACGCTCGCCGACCTGCAGCAGCTGCGACCTGCTGCAGGTCAAACCCCAGGTGAAGTGGCACGGCAGCGCCTGCAGGGCTTCCTCCAGACTGTAAACAAACAAACAAACAACAGTCAACAAAACAACAACACACACAACAAAACAACTCACAGCAAAACAATCAGCACACAAAACAAAACAACACACAACAAAACAACAACACACACAAAAACAAAACAACACACAACAAAACAACAACACAAAACAAAACAACACACACAACTAAACAACAACACACACAACAAAACAACACACAACAAAACAACAATCAGCACACAAAACAAAACAACACACAACAAAACAACACACAAAACAAAACAACACACACAACAAAACAACAACACACACAACAAAACAACTCACAGCAAAACAATCAGCACACAAAACAAAACAACACACAACAAAACAACAACACACACAAAAACAAAACAACACACAACAAAACAACAACACACACAAAAACAAAACAACACACAACAAAACAACAACACACACAAAAACAAAACAACACACAACAAAACAACAACACACACAAAAACAAAACAACACACAACAAAACAACAACACACACAAAAACAAAACAACACACAACAAAACAACAACACACACAAAAACAAAACAACACACAACAAAACAACAACACACACAAAAACAAAACAACACACAACAAAACAACAACACACACAAAAACAAAACAACACACAACAAAACAACAACACACACAAAAACAAAACAACACACAACAAAACAACAACACACACAAAAACAAAACAACACACAACAAAACAACAACACACACAAAAACAAAACAACACACAACAAAACAACAACACAAAACAAAACAACACACACAACTAAACAACAACACACACAACAAAACAACACACAACAAAACAACAATCAGCACACAAAACAAAACAACACACAACAAAACAACACACAAAACAAAACAACACACACAACAAAACAACAACACACACAACAAAACAACTCACAGCAAAACAATCAGCACACAAAACAAAACAACACACAACAACAACACACACAAAAACAAAACAACACACAACAAAACAACACACACAACAAAACAACAACACACACAACAAAACAACACACAACAAAACAACAATCAGCACACAAAAACAAAACAACACACACAACAAAACAACAACACACACAACAAAACAACACACAACAAAACAACAATCAGCACACAAAAACAAAACAACACACACAACAAAACAACACACAAAACAACACACAAACCAACACAACATTGATGTTGACGTTATTTGCTGCATGATCGGATATTTGCTTCATGGAATGAAGGAGGGAAGAAGGAAAGAAAAAAGAAATGAGGAACAAAAGGAAAGAAGTGAAGAGGAAATAAAACAAAAGAAAGGAGGCAGATTAGGAGACGAGGAAAAGAAGTGAGCCTCATGAAGAAAAGAGAAGAAGTGAGGGAAGGAAAAATGAAAAGAAAGAAGAAAAAGGACTCAAGGAAAGATGCTGAAAGAGGAAAAATGAAGGGATGAGACAGGTAATGGAAAGAAGAGAGGAAGGAAGGAAGAAGGACAGGAAGATGAAAATGAGAAGAGGAACGAGCAAGGAAAAATAAAGGACAAAGGAAACAAAGAAGGAGGGAAGAAAGAGCAGGAAAGGGAGAAAAGAGGAAACAAAAGAAAGGAGGAGAAAGGAGGAGGGTGAAATTAAAAAGTTTGATGAATAATCATTCAGCAGAATGAAACCCGTTCTGACCTCATCGTGTCTCCTCAGATGCTTCCTAAATCTCGCCGAGCGGCTTTGGCTCTTTATGTGCTGCTGCTGCCGAGGGGGCGGAGCCAAAACGACTTTAATTTTTAACTTATATGATGTAATAAAGGCTGTAAAGTTTAACTCTGAGATTAGAAACCTGCTGATACACGTTTGTCCTGACGTGGAGCTCAGAGTCTCTGAAGCCTCATGACCTTTGACCTTTGTTATACTTCAGGTTTTATGTGTTATCAATAATCAATATTATTATGTTTTTACTTTTCATTTCATATTGCTGTCAGATTTGGAAACAAATGAAGAGTTTGCTGCAAAAACAGGTAACTCCATTTCTAAAAACATCACGTTTTCTTTTTTACTGTACATTCCTGGAAGAAGGAAGGAAGGAAGGAAGGAAGGAAGGAAGGAAGGAAAGACAAAACAGAGAATAAACAAAAGAGAAAGGAAAGAAAGGAATGGAGGAGGCAAGAATCTAGAATGGGAAAAGCAATGAAGAATAAAAATAAGAAGAAGGAAGAAATTGGGACGTAAACGTCTTCTTGCTGACGTCATTTGAACGCGCCACAAACTGGCTGCATGTAGCATGTAGCATGTAGCCGCTGTAGCGTCGTTAGCTGCTTTATCCACCGACAGATAAACGGTTCTAGCCGGTTACCGATGGTTTGTGAGTAATTATGTTAACGGAAAGGGGCCGTTGGTGTTATTAGTTATTTATGATTCGGTGAGTAAAACTGGAAGCCGTGCTTAGCTAACGCTGCTAGCTAAGATCTGTAGCTGCGTGTTTGGCTCCGGGCGGAGGATGTGAGTCAGACCGGCTCTCCGTGTGGCTCTCCGGGGTTTTGTGGAGCTGTGTGTCCCGGAGCAGGAGGGCAGGACAGGCGGAGGCTCCGAACTCCGGTCCGGAAGAGGGATGGAGACCTGGACCCCGAATCCCCGTGCCAAACCGTTCATCCCGCGGCAGCAGCGGAGCTTGTACCTGAGCTGGAAGTACCGGCTGAGCAACAAGAGGACGATCCGCCGCTTCTGTCAGGTCAGAAACGGAAAAACGCTGCAGCTTACAACAACCAGGGGTTCTCAAGCTGTGGTCTGTCAGCCATCACTGAAGCGCCCCCTGGTGGTGAACCAGATGATTCTGGAAATTTCTGCAGAGAATCGAAACAACTGAAATTTCTGTAAATTCTCTGATTTCAGCTCAGACGATGAACCCTCAGTCTGAGTCACACCTGCTTCTTCTGGTTGCTTTACACCTGTGACTGCTGAGGGTTTAGGTTAGGGTTAGGGTTTATTTTCTGTGACAGGAAGTTTTAGAACCTGATCTCAGCCCAGATCTTGTCGTTTCCTGCAGGCTGCTGCTGTTCTGTTTCTGCTGATAACCGTCATCGTCAACATCAAACTCATCCTGGACACCAGACGAGTCGCTGACGAAGATGCTGCGGCGCAGGAATACGGTGAGAAAACACTCTGTGGACTTTATGTAAGGGCTGATTGAGAAGTTGTGAGCCCGACATTGAGGAACATGTAATATTTTAGTGGCAGCATTGTTATTATTCTTATTATTGTTTGATTCTGATTCTAACTAGTAAGTTTTACCGGCTGAGTTTACTTAAGTGGACAAACAGCTTTCCTAAACGTTTCCTCTGATTTGGTTTGATAATCTTTAGAGGATGCAATGCCCAACATGGAGACGCCTCGCAGGCCAGCTGGAGGTCGGAAGGTCCTGGACATCGAGGTTTACTCCAGCCGCTCCAAAGTCTANCGCCTCGCAGGCCGGCTGGAGGTCGGAAGGTCCTGGACATCGAGGTTTACTCCAGCCGCTCCAAAGTCTACGTGGCTGTGGACGGAACCACGGTGAGCCGGCTGACGTTAGCAGCCCACATGGGATCTTTATAGTTCTGTCAGACCCAAGTTACTCTTAAAGGAGCATGCCAGTGATTTTGCATGTTTGAGCCTAATAATACAACCTGCATACACATTTTGCTCCAGCCAACCATTTTCCAAAATATAAAACTGCAGCAGTAAATATTAGAGCAACACAGAAGATTAAAACTGCTTTTACACAGAAAAATACGGTTTTATATTTATTTATATATAGTAATGTAACTTGTATGTGGGTTGTATTTATTACACTCAAACATGCAAAACTACCACTATAGTCCTTTAATCGTGTTTTAACTAAAATGCTTAAGATTATTTCTAATGTTTATTGGAATAATATTTTCTGGTCTGTACAAGTCTGCTGGTTTTTATTAAAGGCAAGTTGAAATTACTGTTCTCATGATAAAATTCCTGAAACATGTAAATTGTTCTGATTTGTTGGAAGATGTATGATTTCACTTTGGCTAGAGCTTAGCTAACAGTTTTCACCCGCTTCCAGTCTTTGTGCTAAGCTAGGCTAAACATTTATCTAACACAAAGCCTGATGAAGTTCCTCTAGATGGTTCTGGTGTGGGAAAATGATTCAGTGTATTTTTTCTGCGTAGGTGTTGGAGGATGACATGCGGGAGCAGGGCCGAGGCATTCACGTCATCGTTCTCAACCAGGCCACTGTAAGCATCTAAATGTTAAAATGACTTTTCCTTTATGCCTCAGGCTCAGAACTTCTCAATCATCCCTCATATTTTCAACACCAGGGAGGGTTAAACATGAGCCACATAACATGAAAGATCCATTGCAGCAAAGCATTTATCCGTTTAAGTTTCTAATAGTGTCATAATTAATTACAGGACATCATGAGTATTGTATGATATTAACGCATAAAAAGCAGATTTCTGCACGTTTATCAGATTTAAGTTCTGGTTTACGTTTAAAC
Organism: Lucifuga dentata; assembly: GCA_014773175.1. Classification (NCBI taxonomy): domain Eukaryota; kingdom Metazoa; phylum Chordata; class Actinopteri; order Ophidiiformes; family Bythitidae; genus Lucifuga; species Lucifuga dentata. The sequence continues at coordinate 34,782 of VXCM01006005.1, forward strand.
AGACAAGATGCTTCCAAAACAGCCGCAGATTTAGAGGGTCGCTCACGTGGTCGCACAGCACGCCACTTTTTGTGATGTAAATACTCCATTGGCTGATTAGCCAAGAGAAGAGGTGAGGAGGAAGAGGAAGTTCGTGAGGAGGAAGAGAGAGGACAGAAAAAAACAAATAGACCAGCTTTTTCATGACAGCGTTTTGTTGTTCAGCGTCTGTTGAACAACAGAAGCGTGTTGAAGCGTGTTGTTCACCCCGTGTGGGATTCTGCTGGTTTGTTTGTTGTCAGCAGCGCCACCAATAGGCCTGGAGTTGAAGTGCGCGGTCGTCATGAAAGCGTGAGAACAGCAGGACACGGTTTCACGTCCACGTTCAACACAAAGATAGATAGATAGATAGATAGATAACTTTATTGTCATTCAAGGACACGTAAAAAACAGTGCACTAGAACGAAATTTCGTTGCATTGGCTCTCAAAAAAGCAGTTAAAAAGTGCTTGTGTGCATACACTAACAAAATCTACAATAATATATATAAAATTTTAAAATCAATAAAAATAATAAAAATGTCATAAAATAGTTCTAGCAGCGAAAGCAGGAAAATGTGACTTTAGTGGCATCAAGTGCAGCTGCAGGAAAACGTGAACCATAATTTAAAAAACTTCCTGATTTTTAATCAGAAACCTGCTGATATGATTCATATTTAGTGTAAATAACGTGACTGATTGCACATCTACAGGTTTTATTTTGTGTGTTTGTCAGGGTCATGTGATGGCGAAGAGGATATTTGACACGTATTCTCCTCATGAGGATGAAGCCATGATCCTCTTCCTCAACATGGTGACCAGAGGACGAGTTCTCATCTTCACCATTAAGGTCAGTCTCACTTTAAATCAGCTAATATTCATACGCTAAAAATAATATGATATCTGAAGGTATTTTTTTACAATAACAATATTAAAGATGATATGAACAATGTTGTCATGGTGATTTTAGAAGTAAACAATACTACAAACTACCAACACGACTAAAAATGAAATCAGAGTAAACAGTAAAAGTAGAAATAATAAATGCTGTAATATTTTAGCTTGTAAACAGTAGCTCAGATTAGCTTTAGCTGCTCGTCTTCAGTCGTTATAAAACATCAATAAAATGACTGATGATGTCATCAGATCTGATTTTTGGCAGGTTATGATGCTAATTAGCCTCTATAACGCTAAACTTAAATACGCTCTGAAGTCCAAATCCACCACAACACAAGAACTCAACTGAAGTTAGCATAGCGGCTAAGCTAACAATGTTCAAACATCACAACAAGTCATCATTGACAAAAATTCACTGCTAAGCTAATTTCACTCCACCGTTAGCTTGTTCTGTCACAGGAAGTACAGCTAACTAACGCTCCAGCTATGCTAGACTGAGTCAGCATCACTTCCTGTTTGTTTTGTGTCTCAAATCAGCTGATTGGCTCTCCTCATCATGTGACTTTCTTGGTATTCACCAGGTGTTTCTGCTTCAGGTGGAGAAACTCATTTGTTTTTTCCACCTGTAGCTTTTAGCCAGTTAGCTTGTAGCTGTTAGCCAGTTAGCTTGTAGCTGTTAGCCAGTTAGCTTGTAGCTGAAGCATTTCAGACAACAGGAAATAATTCAACAGACTCTGAGCTGCTACTTTCAGACATGATGTTTTGTTTGTTCTTCTTGTCATGTTATGAAAATGCATCACGTTGCAATATAGTCAATATATTGATCATATAAAAAATGATAGCGTCTTATCATGGAGGAGGAGCCTGACCCTGAACCTGATTGTGTTTAGGATGAGGGGACATTCCACCTGAAGGACGCAGCGAAGAATCTGCTGAAGGCTCTGGGCAGCCAGGCGTCTCTGAGTCTGAGCTGGAGGGACATGTGGACGCTGGTCGTCAGGAAAGGAGGTAAACTCGAGTCTCCAAACTCCAGTCAGACGCATCTTCTTCCTGTTTGAGAAGATTATCAGACCAGATAATGTGGTGCTCTTTGCTGCTCTATTCAGTTTTATTTTTATTTTTATTTTTAAAGGACCGTAACGGTGGTTTTGCACATTTGAGTTAAATAAATACTCCCTGCATACAAGTTATACAAACTTTTATTTCCAAAATTTAAAACTCTATTTTTTATTTTGTGTTATTTTGCCAGATCCCCTAATCTTTCAAGAGCAAATGTTCAGGTGATACACACACCTAAAATTAAATTTTTTATCTGCTGACAAAGTATGATGCAGAAGACATGGTTGTTTTTAATTTTTCAGAAAGAAATACATTTTCTTCCATGCAGCTCCATGTTGGATCAGTTAAATTTAGTTTGATTTGCTGTGATGGATTTTTTTTATCTCAGCATATTTTAAGATGATTTTTATGTCGTACTGGAATGAATTGAAACCAATGGCAGCCTGGAAGGTAGGAAAAACAATTCTAGTATTTACCACTCCAGTAGCATGTTTTGTAAATGGTTTATCAGTAATGAAACATGTATGCAGGTTGTATTTGTTGGACTCAAATGTGCAAAACCACCTGGATGCTCCTTTAATGTGTGACGTGTCCAGGTCAGGTTTACGGAGAGAAACACTCCAAGTCTCCAGCTCTGTCCACGTGGGCAGACCCGGTCCTGCTGAAGACCGAAGTCCAGCTCACGGCATCTGAAGGTGAGACTCAGAAACCCGTCGCTACGGCAACAACAATGTCTTGTTGCTGTCATATAACAAACCGATAACAACATATAACATAGAACATATAACAAACCTGTAACAACATATAACATACAACTTATAACAAACCTATAACAACATATAACATACAACATATAACAACATGGCCACCAATGTTGGTTTTTACAGACAGAACCTGTCATGGCTGTGATCCTTTCTGACATGGTATCAGCACGGCTGCTTTGACGAGGATCACATGAAGCGTGCTGTTACCTTTACTGCACTTAGCAACAAGCTAACTAGCATACGACCTCTGCTAATGTGCTCTTATGTAACTCAGCAGCTATGAATGCTACTGATAATTAGCATTAAACTCCTCAGCTAAAGCTCCCTAAAGCTAATGTGGCTAATCCTCAACTAAAGCTACCTAAAGCTAATGTGGCTAATCCTCAGCTAAAGCTACCTAAAGCTAATGTGGCTAATCCTCAGCTAAAGCTACCTAAAGCTAATGTGGCTAATTCTCAGCTAAAGCTACCTAAAGCTAATGTGGCTAATAGAAGAGAAATGAGGTTTTATTCTGGTGCTTTTTAAGCTAACAAACTGTTGCTGAGGAGTCAGAGCAGAGGTTTGAGGTTTTTGGAGGTCGTGAACTCTGTGCTAAATGCCGTGTGGTGCTGATTGCTGATTGGTTCAGAGGCAGAGTGTCACTGGGCTGACACAGAGCTGAACAGACGGAGGAAAGTGTTCTGCGGTAAAGTGGAAGGATACGGCAGCATCTGCAGCTGTAAAGACCCCGCCCCCATCGAGTTCAACCCTGAACCCGTAAGAACACTTCCTGTCTTCCTCTGCCGCCGTTTTCTGATGATTCATGTAATAAACATGTAATATTAATCATATTTATGTTATCACGTTTCTCTTTCCAGCTGCCCAACAACAATGTGTTTAATGTTCCTGTAGCCGTCATCGCTGGAAACAGACCAAACTACCTCTACAGGTAACCACAAACATTAAAGGAGCATTCCAGTGATTTCTCAGTAAATACAACCTGCATGCACATGACGTTACTGACAGCCATTTTCCAAAACATGCTACCAGTGCAGTAAATTTTAGAATTGTTTTTCCTACCTTCCAGATTGCCATTCCAATACAACATAAAAATCAACTTGTAGAGACTTGAAATGTGCTGAGATCAATAATCCATGACAGCGAGTGTTTTTTTTACTGATTTCAGCAATACTAAACATTATTGATCAAATTGTTTGTTAACGCTGAGAAATCCAGATAAACGCTGCTGTTTTGGATGATGAAAGCTTGAGCAGTTTTATTCTGTGTTCTTCTCATGTCATATCATATGTGGGCTTGATGTAGTCCTGTCATAAATAAGTTTCAGTTTTTAACAGGCATAGAACATGCATGTGCTGAAGTCTGAAACACGCTAAACATCACATGGAAAAGTGAGGCTGCTGAAGAGGCTGAGATGTATTTTGACACGTTCACACAGACTGTAGCGTGTTAGCAGACAGAATGTATTGTGTTAGCAGACAGAATGTATTGTGTTAGCAGACAGAATGTATTGTGTTAGCAGACAGAATATAGCATGTTAGCAGACAGAATGTATTGTGTTAGCAGACAGAATGTAGCATGTTAGCAGAAAAATGTAGTGTGTTAGCAGACAAATGTAGCGTGTTAGCAGACAGAATGTAGTGTGTTAGCAGACAAATGTAGCATGTTAGCAGACAAATGTAGCGTGTTAGCAGACAGAATGTAGCGTGTTAGAGACAGAATGTAGCGTGTTAGAGACAGAATGTAGCATGTTAGAGACAGAATGTATTGTGTTACCAGACAGAATGTAGCGTGTTAGAGACAGAATGTAGCATGTTAGAGACAGAATGTATTGTGTTACCAGACAGAATGTAGCGTGTTAGAGACAGAATGTAGCATGTTAGAGACAGAATGTATTGTGTTACTAGACAGAATGTAGCGTTAGAGACAGAATGTAGCATGTTAGAGACAGAATGTAGTGTGTTAGCAGACAGAATGTAGCGTGTTAGCAGAGACGATAAGACAGTAAGTATTGTTGCTGTTCTGGTTGCCATGGTTTCTCAGCTTGATGCAAGATAGGGTTATTAATAGACGGAGCGCTGATATCAGGATGAAGCTGCTGAATAAAGGAAGTCAACCTGAACTTTCTACACTCTTAAATTTAAGCACTCACCTGTTAAATGGTGATGGTTCAAATGATGTAATAATGTTTTATCATCTCTAAAATGTTTTTTTGTTGCAGGATGCTGCGGTCGCTCCTCTCCGCTCACGGCGTAAACCCTCAGATTATCACCGTCTTCATCGATGGATATTATGAGGTACCGCTGTACTGGTTCTCTCCACTAGGGGGCCTCCTGAAGCTTTTCTCTTTATTAAGAGCTGTTTACAACAATAACAGACGTGCTAAGCTAAGAGAAAGGGGCGGGGCTAAGACTGTTGCTATGGATGATGTCATGTTTCATTTGATGAGTCAGGAGACTTTCTGATTGGTCAGCAGTGAACAATAATAATAATAAAAGCTGTATTTATAGTCAGCAAATGGTTTAATGCTTCAACATCAAAACATTTTAGTCAACACGGAGGTTCTCATCCTTTTCTTCATGTGTGCAATTGTTTGCGTGTGTGCGTGCGTGTGTGTGTGTGTGTGTGTGTGCGCGCGCGCGTGCGTGCGTGTGTGACAGGAGCCTATGGATGTGGTGGAGCTGTTCGGCCTGAAGGGGGTTCAGCACACTCCAATCAGCATCAAGAATGCCAGAGTGTCTCAGGTAAACATCAATATATCTTCACACTATGTGCACGACTGCAAACCATCATACTGGTGAAAATGGGGTTAAAGGTCACGGTATCTTGCTCTCCTGTCGGAAGGTGGTAGAAACCGCTTTGCACTGGTAAAATCAAAAATGTGCCGACAAAATGTGTCCTGTGTCATTGTCCACAGAGAGAAGAGAAAGTGAAACTGTGCGCTGTTATCCCCATTTATTATCACACACAGAACTCCTGTTAGAATTCCGCCCCTCTCCCAAAGTGAAAGTGTGATCTGTTTTTCATATTTGTATGATTAATCACATTGAGATTACAGAAACAAAGACACACACACACACACACACACACACACACACACACACACACACACACACACANCACACACACTCCTCTCTACGACAGCAGCTTTTCCACTGTGGAGCTTCTGAAAAGGAAAAATACGGTTTCCTCTTGGTGATGTCTCCCACAGTCAGAGGGGCGGAGTCAGAGGGGCGGGGTCAGACGAACTTAACAAACCATCTTCTCTTTGTTGCAGCACTATAAGGCAAGTCTGACTGCGACCTTCAACCTCCATCCTGTGAGTACTTCACTGTCCTTTCAAAAATCAGACACAAACTCACAAACTTTAAACTAACGTGTGGATCCAAAATAAGAGCTTGTTAGTGTTAGCCGCTAAAAAGGGGGCGTGTCATATGAGTATTGCAATGTTCTAATTATTTCCAAACATCAATTCACTCATTTGTAGTGAAAACTGTATGAAGACAATGTCTGTTTTTATTTTTTAGATCAGACTTTTCATGAAACCTGCTGAAGCTGAATGTTGCTGAATTAAAGTTCTGCTCAGTAAATGCAACACATACAAAAAGAATAAATCATCCAACATCATCATATGCAGATAAAGCAGAACATTATGTCATCTTATGATGCTGACATCATCGTATGCAGATAAAGCAGAACATTACGTAGGAGTCGGAATGGGAAGGAAATTCTGATCTGTGTGTTCAGACAGCAGCAGCATTGGTGGATATCNTAGGAGTCGGAATGGGAAGGAAATTCTGATCTGTGTGTTCAGACAGCAGCAGCATTGGTGGATATCTGATACGTATCCGATTTGTTTCCACATATCAAGAGGCCCAAAACAGATCTGAGAATATCTGATTCCATGTGGCTTTTTACTGTTTACATCTTCAGGAAGCGTGTNAAAACAGATCTGAGAATATCTGATTCCATGTGGCTTTTTACTGTTTACATCTTCAGGAAGCGTGTCTGTTACGTGTCACATGTGAGCAAAAGATCAGAATCAGGTCACGTGTGCGTGACGTGTAAATACAGCCTTGGAGACACTTCTAGAGTCGCCTGACTTCTCTCAAACCTTCTGTAGAAAAAGTTAGCTGGCAGAAAAAAACTTTTTGACGTGTAACAGACGATCTGTACCGCGTGACATTTGTGGAGTTATTCTGCTTTTAGTGTGTGTACGTCACTACAACAGCTTCAGACTGAGTTATGTTGCACACACACACCAGTTATCATAAACCAGACTGAAACATGCTTCAGCTCCTTCAAATCGCCATGTTTTGGTGAAAGCAGCTTCCAGGTTGTGAGTTTGAGTGTGAACATGTGAAGAACATGTGAAAAAGTCTAAACGTTTCTCTGAATCTGTATTAAAACAGATATTTTTTGCTTTTTATCAGGAAGCAAACTTTGCGATTGTTCTGGAAGAGGATCTGGACGTTTCCATTGATTTCTTCAGGTGAGGAGGTTTACACGTTATTAGTGATAACCGTTAAAACCCGTCAGACAGAGGAGGAGGAGTTTCACCTGTTCCTCCTGGTAGATTTCTCGTTGTGCGTCGTGATTAAACAGCAACAAGCTTTTCATCTCGTTAGCGTCCGGTTTGTGGATTAGAAACGAAGTCAGAAGCAGATGATCCGTGTCTGTTTAAACACGGCTCTGAACATCATGCTGGAAAAACTTTCATATTGTTCTTGGTTTTAATTTTGGGTAATCAAAATTCTTATTTAAAAATATTAAAAAATGAAAAAAAAATTAAAAGTACAAGAAGTATTTTAAAATAAATCAGAAATTTCTTTACTTAGTTTTGGAAAAATTAAGAAAATAATTCCTGTAGTGTTTAGGACTCAGTGATAAATCTTGTTGGTTAATCAATATTTATGAATATTTGGCCTGAATATCTGTCGCCGATTTTACATATGTGTTCTGTAAATGTCATTCATATGAAATAAAGATGAAGATGAGCTCATCTTCATGTTCTTAGAGTTTAGATTCTGGCCACTAGATGGCGTCGTCTCCTCAGAGGTGAAGTGGCTTCATGCTGCATGAGTCTGGGGTTTCCTGCGTGTCTGGGTCAGTGAACGCAGCACGCTTTTCTCTGCCATTCTGCAGCGTGAAACTCGTTCAATAAAAACGCCTTCAGTAAAATGACGACATGTTTTACATTTTCATTTAAAGCTGTAAACAACAAACAGATGTTTTTGTTTACAGAATATGAAACACAAACAATCACATGACTATTAAAAGTGATTTTTTTTTTTTCACACCATCAGTATTTTATCTAGAATTCTTTTTGAGCTTAGAATTGTTGTAGGATTTGTTTCTCTGTTTTTTCTCCATATAGATATTTTTGCTGATTTTGATTTTGATTTTATTGATTTTTATTTTTTATTTAAAATTATTTTTGTATTTTATCTTGTCAGTTAAAATGTTTATTTTTAGCTTGTTGTTGATTTGCTGTAACTTTACAGTTTACCAACCACCAAAACAACAGCAAGCAGAAGCAGCAGCCGTGATGCCGTGACTTTATGATGTGATGACGTGTCGTTCGTGTCCTGCAGAAACACTGACTTCCTGTTGCTGTTTGTTAGTTTTCTGAGTCAGACCATCGGCCTGCTGGACGAGGACGACAGCCTGTACTGCATCTCCGCCTGGAACGACCAGGTACGCCGCCGACACGTATGACAGCAGGGCGTTTCTGTGTGTTTATTTTGCTCAGAGCGACATGGACAATAGTGAATATGATCATGTGACTATCGGTTTCTGACCTGAGGAGGAAGTGACATCCTGACGCCACGCGATCTGTTTCTCTGCTTATTTGTTCCTAAATAGAAAATGAAGCTCTTTACCCAGATAAGACGTCAATAAAAGAAGAAAAGACGCTGTCTGTCTCTCTGTCTGTCTCTGCCTCTCTGTCTGTCTCTGTCTGTCTTTCTGTTTGTCTCTGTCTGTCTCTCTGTCTCTGTCTGTCTCTCTGTCTGTCTCTGTCTGTCTTTCTGTTTGTCTCTGTCTGTCTCTCTGTCTGTCTGTCTCTGTCTTTCTGTCTGTCTCTCTCTCTGTCTTTCTGTCTGTCTCTCTGTCTCTCTGTCTCTGTCTGTCTGTCTCTCTGTCTTTCTGTCTGTCTGTTTGTCTCTGTCTGTCTCTCTGTCTGTCTGTCTCTGTCTCTCTGTCTGTCTGTCTGTCTCTGTCTGTCTGTCTCTCTGTCTTTCTGTCTGTCTCTCTGTCTCTGTGTCTCTGTCTGTCTTTCTGTTTGTCTCTGTCTGTCTGTCTGTCTCTCTCTCTGTCTTTCTGTCTGTCTGTCTCTCTCTGTCTCTGTCTGTCTGTCTCTCTGTCTGTCTGTCTCTGTCTCTCTGTCTGTCTCTCTGTCTCTGTCTGTCTCTCTCTCTGTCTGTCTGTCTGTCTCTGTCTGTCTGTCTCTCTGTCTTTCTGTCTGTCTCTCTGTCTCTGTGTCTCTGTCTGTCTTTCTGTTTGTCTCTGTCTGTCTGTCTGTCTCTCTCTCTGTCTTTCTGTCTGTCTGTCTCTCTCTGTCTCTGTCTGTCTGTCTCTCTGTCTGTCTGTCTCTGTCTCTCTGTCTGTCTCTCTGTCTCTGTCTGTCTCTGTCTGTCTTTCTGTTTGTCTCTGTCTGTCTGTCTGTCTCTGTCTGACTCTGTCTGTCTGTCTCTGTCTGTCTCTCTGTCTTTCTGTCTGTCTCTCTGTCTGTCTCTGTCTGTCTCTCTGTCTCTGTCTGTCTGTCTCTCTGTCTTTCTGTCTGTGTCTGTCTGTCTCTGTCTCTCTGTCTGTCTGTCTGTCTGTCTGTCTCTCTGTCTTTCTGTCTGTCTCTGTCTCTCTGTCTGTCTGTCTCTCTGTCTGTGTCTGTCTGTCTCTGTCTCTCTGTCTGTCTCTCTGTCTGTCTGTCTGTCTGTCTGTCTCTCTGTCTTTCTGTCTGTCTCTGTCTGTCTGTCTGTCTGTCTCTGTCTGTCTGTCTCTCTGTCTTTCTGTCTGTCTCTGTCTCTCTGTCTGTCTGTCTCTGTCTCTCTGTCTGTCTCTGTCTGTCTGTCTCTGTCTCTCTGTCTCTCTGTCTGTCTCTGTCTGTCTTTCTGTCTGTGGATGTTAACGTTGTTATTGTTGTTGATGTTTTTATTGTTATTGATGTTGATGATGACGTTGTCGTTGTTGCGGCGGTGCAGGGGTACGAGCACACGGCGGAGGACCCGGCGCTGCTGTACCGCGTGGAGAGCATGCCCGGACTTGGCTGGCTGCTTAAAAAGAGTCTGTACAAAGACGAGCTGGAGCCAAAATGGCCGACGCCTGAGAAGGTTCCTGCTTTCTGTGTCCTTGTGTATAAATGACACGTGTGCAGATATGTGGTGACGTGTGGGAGCTGCTGGGACTCTGAGACGTGTTTGTGTGTGCGTGTTGTAGTTGTGGGACTGGGACATGTGGATGCGGATGCCTGAGCAGAGGAAGGGCCGTGAATGCGTCATCCCCGACGTGTCGCGCTCATACCACTTTGGCATCATGGGCCTCAACATGAACGGCTACTTCCACGTAAGACAAATGCTACATGTCTCCAAAAACAGCCTAGTCTGTGCTTTAAAGGACCATACCAGTGATTTTACATGTTTGAGCCCAGTAAGTCCCTTTACGCTGCTGACAGTCATTAAACAGTAAACTGTATTTTAGTTGCCTTTATTTTAACAAATCTCTTCATCTTTCAGAATCAAATATTCCGATGATACATCCTCAATAAAATGTGCCTGTAAACATTTTAATTCTTCAGTTAAAGACATTTCCTCCTGGAACTAACACTAACACACGTTTTCTTCTCTGTGATGATTATCTCAAATGTGTTTCACGTCTCGACACGGTAATTTTCACGTTGTAGTGGAATGAACAAAAAACAAGTCTAACATTTACAGCTACTGGAGAATATTTTGGAAAATGATTGGCATGTGTATTCGGCTAGAACATGAAATCACCGGTATGCTCCTTTACAGTGGATTTAAATTACCTGTTTTCACTCAGCTTGCACATACATGTTGCAGTGAGCCTGTTAAATCTGTGTTTTTGCTAATAAATATTGAATTGAGCTGGTTTTTTTAGGAAGTATATTTCAAGAAACACAAGTTCAACACCGTCCCAAACGTGCAGCTGAGGAACGTCGACAGGTCAGGAAGTTTTGTCACGTATGTGCTGCGTGTCATGTCAGAAAGTCTCCGGCTGTATGAGGAACACGCTAAATAACTTGATATTGTTCTTGTTTTTTTTCACTGCACACAGCTTGAAGAAAGACGCGTACGAAGTGGAAATCCAAAAGCTGCTCAGGTGAGTCCACCTCAACAGGAAGTCAGCCTGCCAGCTCCAGTTCAAAGGTTAAATAGAAAGGAACAGCGTGTTAAATACACATGCCTGCATGCGTGCATGATTTTGTGCGTGTGTGGTTGTGTGCATGCGTGGTGGCATGTGTGCATGGTTGCTTGCGTGGCTGCATGATTTCATGTATGTGTGGTTGCGTGTGGCTGCATGCATACGTGGTTGCATGCATGGCTGCATGCATGCGTGGTTGCCTGCATAGCTGTGTGCATGCGTGGCTGCATGCATGGTTTTGTGCATGCGTGGTTGCGTGATTGCGTGTGTGTCATTCACAGGGAGGCGGAGGTGTTGGACCACACTAAGAACCCGTGTGAGGACTCGTTCCTTCCAGACTCGGAGGGGAAAACGTTCGTCATGTTCATTAAGATGGAGACAGAGTTGGACACAGTCACCTGGACTGAACTCGCCAAGGTAAACACACAGACGGCGTGTTTGAGGTGCATCAGGTGTGTGACGCTGCGGCGTTCTGATTTGGTTTGTGCGTCTGTGCTGCTCAGTGCCTCCATGTTTGGGATCTGGACGTGCGAGGGAACCACCGAGGCCTGTGGAGGCTCTTCAGGAAGAGGAACCACGTGCTGGTGGTGGCTGTGCCCATCTCACCATACTCGTGAGTCTCTCGCGCACACACACGGACACACACACACACACAGACTTTTAGATGTATTGAGCGCTAAGGTCAAAGTTCCAAAAAAGCTCAAAACCAAAGCCATGGTTTAGTGAGATCTGAGCTAACATTAAAGTACAGAGCTAACATTAAAGCTCAGCACTAATGTTAAAGTACAGAGCTAACGTTAAGGCTCAGAGCTAACGTTAAAGTACAGAGCTAACGTTAAGGCTCAGAGCTAACGTTAAAGTACAGAGCTAACGCTAAAGCTCAGCACTAACGTTAAACTACAGAGCTAAAGTTAAAGCTCAGCACTAAAGTTAAAGCACAGAGCTAACGTTAAAGCTCAGTGCTAACATTAAAGCTCAGAGCTAACGTTAAAGCTCAGTGCTAATGTTAAAGCTCAGAGCTAACGTTAAAGTACAGAGCTAATGTTAAAGCTCAGTGCTAATGCTAAACCTCAGAGCTAATACTAATGCTAGCATATGGTGACGTGAAGCCAAAAGTAGCCAAGTGTGAACATCTTATCTTAGTTATTTTTGACTAGAAGGGGTGAGCTGATGTCTCTCTCTCTCTCTCTCTCTCTCTCTCTCTCTCTGTCTCTCTCTCTCTCTCTGTCCAGTGTGAAGAAGCCAGTGAGCGTCACTCCTATCCACTTAGAGGCTCCGCCCAAAGAGGAAGGAGCGCCACTCGACCCATTGTGAAGTCATGACATCATCTCAGGCCTTACCATGGTTACGACCACTAACGCCTCCCAAACCAGACGAAACGCTGTCCGGATGTTTTTTGAGGATGATAAACACAATGAAATCCGTCCCTCCATCTGATGAGGCGTTCACGGTGGCGTTCACTGTGGTATTCACTGTCACACATGGAAACGTGTTGGAACCACTTTTGGTTCAACTTTGAACTCTGTTTGCTGTTACGAGACGTCAGCGGTTGACCTCCTCAGAAGGGACAGGAAGTGTGTGAAAGGGATTCAGCTGACATGTTGGGGACTTTGAACGGTATCCATGACAGCCGTTGATGATCTGTGGTATTTTTTTTTTTTTAAACAGCTGCTTTTCTCTTCAGTTCATGTAGTTGTAAACTGCTGAATCTTAATCCATCCTGTAAGATATTTTAACTTATCTTTATTTATTTTACACCTATCAATCAAAAAGCAGTTTTTTAATCCAGTTTTATCGAGACACATTTCTAAGAGTTTACAGATGATGAAATAATAATGTATATACATGCATATATATATTTTTTTTTTTGGATGAAACATTGAGATATTTTTCAGTGTCAGAGTTTAAAGCAGGAGCTTAATCATTTTCACAGATTTAACAACAAACAAACAGCTGAAGTTTAGATATTAAAACAAAAGTATAAAACTTTAAATTTTCAGAAAAAGATTTGAAGCGATTGTATTTTTGTTTCATCATAAATCTTGCAGTATTCAGTCATCTACATCCAACAAAACATTCTGACTCTGCCTCTGCACTAGCCACGCCCACTCCACACAATGATTGGTCAGGTGTGTTGAGGTGTGAAAGTGTGAAGGCTTTTATTTTCTCACTTTTTTCTTTCTGTCACTGTGTCTGAGCTCCACAGAGAGAAGAGAAAGTGAAACTGTGCGCCGTTATCCCCGTTTAGATTAAGTTTATGATGGAATTCCTGTTAAAAATAATGTTCAAAATGATTCATGGTTTATGTCAGATATTTCCTGTGACGTAACGCTAAAAAATATATTACAGTTTTTTCAGAAAAGTTCTTTATTTCTGTCCACAATAATCCAAAAAGCTCCTCAGACATCAAAGTAACTAATAATAAAGTAGCTAATCTCAGCCAGTAATTAAATCATGCTTGCTGTGCTCTCTGAGCCCTGCCCCCACCTCTACAAGCCCCTCCCACCTTTGCCCCTGTGAGCCCCGCCCCCTCTCTGCTGTCCATCACTTCACTGCCTGAAGCTCTGATGCTACATTCACATCTGATTATTATTTTATGTTTTTCATCTTAAATATCTTTTATGCGTTTAGACTGTTTAGTTTGTGAGATGAAGGTCAAACAACATGAGACACGAGACGTCTTTAAAGACACGAAGACTCGCCGTGTTTTCACCATGTTCGTTCAGACACGAGTTTGATTCTCACATGACTTCAGCTGATAGATTTTGGTTTGATTGGATGTTTTTCTGTGTGAACCTGAACCAAATCAAGTTTAGTTCCTGATTCAGACCAGAACAAACGATCTGCAGATGAGTTCCATATATTTGATACATATCAAGTTTATTTCTACAACACGGATGTGAGAATATTTCATTCTTTTTACTGTTGACATGTTCAAACACACGTGATGTGTAACGTGAGAAAACATCAGAACATGTTATGTGTAGCTGGAGGTGTGAAAGTAGCATCATGTTTGATCATATTTAGGCAGCCTGATCAGATTTTCATTTTAACGTGTGTGTGTGTGTGTGTTTGAAGTATTTTAACATGTCACAAAATGCAAACCTGAGTCGGTTAAAAGATGAATTAGTGAAATTTTAACTTTTTCATAGTTTTTGTTTTTATCTGACTAAATAAATCATCTCCATGGCAACACTGCTGAGATTTACTTGAATTGGTTTCTTTTAACATGGTGAGACAAGGTACACTGCATCTGTGAGGAGGAGGAGGAGGATGATGATGAGGATGGTGATGATGATGATGAGGAAGGTGATGAGGATGGTGATGAGGATGATGAGGATGGTGATGATGATGAGGATGGTGATGATGATGACGACGGTGATGATGTTGATGATGAGGATGGTGATGAGGATGATGAGGATGGTGATGATGTTGATGCTGCTGAGGATGGTGATGATGTTGATGGTGATGAGGATGGTGATGAGGATGATGAGGATGGTGATGATGTTGATGCTGCTGAGGATGGTAAGGATGGTGATGATGTTGAGGATGGTGATGATGAGGATGATGTTAGGTCTGTAACTTTTATCACAGAAAAAATAAAGCATTGTTTACAAGCAGTTCTTATTGTAGGTGTAAATTTGTGATTTGTTTTGTAATAAGTTAGCATGTTGTATGACTGATGATCTAAGTGTGTTCCATGTTCAGGTTTTTGTCATGTTTCTCTCATGTCTACAGGTTTGAAGCTTCAGGAACACTGAAGAAAAAAACCACGAAGGGAAATTTATGGAAATAGTTGGAGGTCACCTGGTTCATGCGGTGACTTCCTGTGACTTCCTGTGACCTTCATCACCTGACAGGAAACTCTGGTCAGAAAAGACCAAAGCTAGGATTCTATTTTTAGAAACATCCTCTCAATTTCTCTTTCTATTTTTCTCTTCTCTCTTTTTATTTCTTTCTCTTTCTCTCTCTCTCTCTCTCTCTCTCTCTCTCTCTCTCTCTCTCTNCCCCCCCCCTCTCTTTTGATTGGCCATTTTACTTATCTTATGCTGTAATAATTAAACGTCACAAGGAAAAGCACCACAAAGCCTGGATATTGATTTATCTGTTTGGTTTTTACATGTACAGAACGTTTTTTTAAAGTTTTCCTTTCCTTTGCCTGTTTCTGTTGCATATTTTATTTATTTGTATATTTCTTAGGCAGCATATTGTTTGTATGTATTTTGATGTTTTTTATCGGGAAACACTTTGTGACTTTTGCTCTTGAAAGCAAACTTTGCTTCATATTTACTCCATCATGTTTGGGACAGACACGTTATTTATCTTCCTCTGAGTTTTACTTTGTAATCGAACATGTGGTTAAAGTCACATCCTCAGGTTTTATTAAAGGGTATTTCATACGTTTTGGTTTCATCATGCAGAAATTACAGTTTTCATACACAGAGCAGCATGATGTTTGGACACAGCAATGGCGTGTAATGAAAGTAGCGTGTTTATGACCTTTACGTGTAACGACAGCGTGGCCATCCTGTTTTTGTGGCTAACAGTGTGAGCATCTGGCAGCATAGCCTCTGTGTTTCTGTCATGAAGTCTTCTGTGGACAGTGGACAGACAAATTCCATACCTGCCTCCTGAGGAGTGTTTCTGATCTGTCAGACAGGTAATAATAATAATAATAATAATAATAATCCATCCATCCATTTTCTAAACCCGTTTGTCCTGTTGAGGGTCACNTGGAGCCTATCCCAGTGGTCATAGGGCGAGAGGCAGGGTACACGTGGACAGATCACCAGTCTATCGCAGGGCTGACACAGAGAAACACATTCACACCTACGGGCAACTTAGAGTTCCCAGTTCACCTGACCTGCATGTCTTTGGAGGTGGGAGGAAGCTGGAGCACCTGGAGGGAACCCACGCGGACGTGGGGAGAACATGCTAACTCCACACAGAAAGGCCCTGCCCCGGCTGGGAATTGAACCCAGGACCTTCTTGCTGTGAGGCAACAGCGCTAACCACTGCACATAATAATAATAATAATAATAATGATAATAATGATACAGGTGTCTGAGGATTTTTCTTCATCACTGTGAGAATTCTTCATCATCAGCTGGAGGTCTTCCTCGGCTTGTCTCTTTCTGCTTCATAATGTTCCACGCAGCAGCTTTAGCCTCAGTCTGACGTCTCTTCCTGTTTTATTCCTGTTTCTCTTCCTTCACTTTCATTAAAACAACTTTGGTCTTCATGTAGATAAAGGCTCTCTGATAGCTGCACTAAAGAGGCGATTAAACATACCTGAGCGGTTCCAAACACCTGTGAAGCCCAAACATCATGCTGCTCTGACTGTGTGTAAAAACTGCTGTAGTTTCTACATGATGAAACCAAAACATATGAAATACCCTTTAATAAAATCTGAGGATGTGACTTTAACCACACGTTTGATTACAAACTAAAACTGTGGAGTTCAGAGGAAAATAAATAATGTGTCTCTGTCTCAGGTGTCATGTATGTGAACTGAAACATGTTGTCACCGTTTTCATACAGAAAATCAGAACAAACTCAGGCTTTACGGACAGAAACATAGTAATTGCACGGCGGGTTGAAGTGTGTGTGGCATGTAGCTCAGGTCCACCACACGGTGGCGCCGTCACCAAAAACTCATCAGTCTTTCCTCTGAAATTCAGCTACAAATCAAACAGAAGAATCTGAGTCTGTTTGTTGCTTAAAAATCAGTTCAGTCATTCGATGTTTCAGACATTTTATTGTGAAATCTGGAATATTTACATCTGACAGATTCTTCTAGAAATGAAAAATATTTGTGACTTTAACTACAGAAAGAACAGAAAACTTCAAACTAGCTGCTGGAAAATATGATTAGTGTCTGTATTTTTCTATTAAAAACACGACTTCATTCCAAACCCAGAAATCTAAAACACCTGAAATAGAAAAAGAAAAGCGAGCATGCTGATTGGCTGAGCAGGTAGGGTTGAAAATGATTTAACGGTAAATTACGTTTCAGTTTTTCTTTTGTAAGTTCAGCTCAGCTTCTTCTCCAGGTGACAGTACAGGAACATGGACACGCCCATCGCAGCAATCTGACCAATCAGAAACAACAATAAAATAATCAGCTAAAAATCAGCAAAAATCCACAAAACAATATTTAGTTCCTGGAACTTTTTCTAACAGATCTGGAATGTTTTGTAAAAATGGTTCTTAGAATGTTAAAGTTTTAGATCTGTTAAGAAAACTTTACCTTTACGTTCCACAAACATTACACAGAAACATTCCTGGAACCAACAGATCAAAGTGGAATGTTCTGGGAAGGTTGTTTAAAGGTTAGAATAAATAAGATTCTGGTTTGCTGAATAAAGCTGAAGTCCTGACAGCACCGCCTACAGGCCGCATCGTTGAAGCCTCCCAGAAAACAAACGTCTTATAGGCTGAGTTCTAACACAGATTTTTATTAATTCAGCTTATTTTTGATTCTAATTAGCTTTTAATCATATGTCTTAAGAATTATTGTCCAGCTGCCTCAGACTGAATGTTTATGTTAAATATCGTTGATTCATAAACTCCTGTTTTTACCTCCAGGATGGCAATCCCTGCGGCGATCCCTCCCACCGTGTTGGCGTGATCTTTGAGGATCTCCAAAATGTGTTCAAAGCAGCCCTGAGAACCAACACCACCATAAATACTCATTTTATGTGTGTGTGTGTGTGTGTGTGTATATCTATATATATATATATATACTGTATATAAATACTTGAAAAACTCACTGAATCTACACAGTGACAGACTGCAGGAGGCGCCAATGAGAAACACTAAGTTATGAGAGAAACCTCAGATTCTTTCTTTCTTTCTTTCTTTCTTTCTTTCTTTCTTTCTTTTTTTGTCTAGTCTGGCCGCCAACAACTCATAACTCAAATAATGACTCAGTTCTCCTGATGATGGTACTATGCCAACTGTCTAAATTTAAGATCTTTTAACATGTTTAAAAAAACAGCTGTGTGAGGGAACTGTAGTAAAAAAGATCTTATAAATTCGTAGAATAAATTAAGAAAATAAAAAAAGTTAAAAGTAAAAATGGAAAAATTTTCTCAAACTTTTTAAGAATGACTATTTCCTGCCTCAGACAAATGAAATGAGTGATATTTTGGTGTTTTTGGTCTGACCTCCACGTTGCTCTTCAGCGCCTCCCGCGGGCTGCAGGTGGAACTGTTGAACCTGCAGCAGTTCAGCGGCAGAATTCCGCCGTTCGCCTGTTCGTACTTTGAGTCCAGGAAGTCGGTGTAGTTGGAAAAACCACAACAATCCAGCTGAAAGAGAAAAAAAAACTTGTCGCACGAAACATTTGAGAGAAAAAAATCAGCAGAAACGTTCAGTGATATTTATCCATAATACATATTGATTACAGGAAGAGACTTTATTAACGTTTAACCTTCTACCAGCCGTACCTCTGTCATGGTGGTGTTCCAGATTTTGGTGACCACAGGATCGGAGCCGTACTGTTCCTTTAAGGCGGGCATGGCCCAGGCCTGGAGGATCCCCTCCGCCTGAAACACAAATGTTATTCACTCAGCGCTGTGCTCACACGACGAGGATGTGTTAGCCTAGCTTAGCATAAAGACTGGAAGCGGGAGAAAACTGCTAGCCCTAGCTTAGCATAAAGACTGGAAGTAGGGGGAAACTGCTAGCTTAGCTCCATCTAATATGAAAAACATACATCTTACAACAACTACAAAGCTGAAAGATTTATAAAACAGATGATGCTAAAGATAAGGAACAGCTTTAAATGAACTATAACCTGAAAGATGATCACACATGTTTACATTCCATGACTCAAAAAACCTTTTTGTTTCTCTCTCTCTCTCTCTCTCTCTCTCTCTCAGATGCAGTGATCACCTGTGCAGGTACAGGAAAAGGAAGTGAGAACACACTGATTTTAATAT
The DNA here is from genome assembly GCA_014773175.1 of Lucifuga dentata. Taxonomy (NCBI): domain Eukaryota; kingdom Metazoa; phylum Chordata; class Actinopteri; order Ophidiiformes; family Bythitidae; genus Lucifuga; species Lucifuga dentata. The sequence goes on from VXCM01006005.1 coordinate 53,840, forward strand.
ATTAGCCTACAGACATGTTTAGCATAGATCCTTGTTGCTGTTATTTTAGTTTTCATTCTTTTTGTGTATCATTATTTTATCTTATTGTGTTTTAAATCTAATTTTAGTCCTAATCGCAGCACCTCTCATGTCTCTGCTCCTTGGTGTTGATATGATGTTTTTGTAGCAGCTGAATTTCAGAGTTTAAAGGTGAGATTAGATTTTAAATTGTCTCTTTTTTAACTGAGTTTTGAGTCGTTCCGCTGTGTTCATGTTTCTGAAGCTGAGCAGCTAAAAGTGAAGCTCTGATGATGTTTGGAAAATGGATTTGGTCGTAAATTGGTTAAACTGGTCCTTTAAATGCCGTCCTGTCTCTGCGGCTCCTCTCAGGTAGTAGATTACCTGTCTGTGCTCAGGGGCTCAGATTCCTCCTCTGATTGGATAAAAAATCCACCTTCTGTCTTCTTTATTAGGACCTCCATCTTCACTAACTTGCTTTTACATCGCTCCTCTGAAATCCCCCTAATTATGATATGTGGCATGTGTGTGTGTGTGTGAGTATGCATACGTATGTTACACGTATGTAAATAGGCTGTTTTGCATATAAAATGCTTTAGCTTCAATATTCCAGAGTAATAAATTGCTGAAAGCCTCCTGCAGCCATAAAGCCTGACGGACTGAGACATAAAGACATTCAACGACGGAGAATTTACGCCCAGATCAAATGCTGAGAGTGAAAAGGACGAGAGACAGGCAGAGAGACAGACAGAGAGAGAGACAGACAGAGAGACACAGATGGAAGAAAAGCTTGTGGAGGTTCAAGTTAACAAAGCCACAAAAAACTATCACCATTTGAACCTGTTTTAATTCTTTTTTGTTTTTAAATTTATGATCTTACACTGTCTGATTGAGTCTTATTGGTTCTCACCATACCCGCTATAAAAACCAGCTCTGATATAAGCGACTCAACGTTCAGTTATTCACAAAACCATCGAGCTACATGTCGGAAAGAAGAGTTCTACCAGAATAAAGACCAAACCAGAGCTAAAAGAATCTGAGGTCACACGGCTTCATGTTAGTGAAAAGGTGAAAGTCTGAGGGTCAAACTCGTTTAAAGCCACAATCACGAATATCAGCAGCAGGTCCAGAATCCCTGCATGCTGCTCTGGTTTGTCCATCTTGTCCAGATCACAGAGACATGAGGACATCTGGAACTTTAAGTTGTAATGAAAAACAAATCAGGAATTATATTGTTTCACTAAATATTACAGATCTGATCAACGACCTGTTCAACGAGATCTTAGAGAGTGAGAGGATGCCTGAGGAATGGAGGAGAAGTGTGCTGGTGCTGATTTTTAAGAACAAGGGAGACGTGCAGAGCTGTGGCAACTACAGAGGAATAAAGTTGATGAGCCACACAATGAAGTTATGGGAAAGAGTAGTGGAAGCTAGACTAAGGGCAGAAGTCAGCATTTCTGAGCAGCAGTATGGTTTCATGCCAAGGAAGAGTACTACAGATGCAGTATTTGCTTTGAGGATGTTGATAGAGAAGTACAGAGAAGGTCAGAGGGAGCTGCATTGTGCCTTTGTAGATCTAGAGAAAGCATATGACAGGGTGCCGAGAGAGGAACTGTGGTGTTGTATGAGGAAGTCTGGAGTGGCAGAGAAGTATGTTAGAGTGGTGCAGGACATGTATGAGAGCTGTAAGACAGTGGTGAGGTGTGCCGTAGGTGTGACAGAGGAGTTCAAGGTGGAAGTGGGACTACACCAAGGATCAGCTCTGAGCCCCTTCTTGTTTGCTGTAGTGATGGACAGGCTGACAGATGAGGTTAGACAAGAATCCCCTTGGACTATGATGTTTGCAGATGACATTGTGATCTGTAGTGAGAGCAGGGAGCAGGTGGAGGAAAACCTAGAGAGGTGGAGATATGCCCTGGAAAGGAGAGGAATGAAGGTTAGCCGCAGCAAGACAGAATACATGGCTGTGAATGAGAGGGACTCAAGTGGAATGGTGAGGTTACAGGGAATAGAGATAAAGAAGGTGGAGGATTTTAAGTACTTAGGGTCCACAGTCCAGAGCAATGGAGAGTGTGGAAAAGAGGTGAAGAAACGTGTGCAAGCAGGTTGGAATGGGTGGAGAAAAGTGTCAGGTGTGATGTGTGACAAAAGAGTCTCGGCAAGAATGAAAGGAAAGGTGTACAAAACGGTGGTGAGACCAGCGATGTTGTATGGCTTAGAGACAGTGGCACTGAGGAAAAGACAGGAGGCAGAGCTAGAGGTAGCAGAGACTAAAATGCTGAGGTTCTCTTTGGGAGTGACGAGGATGGATAGGATCAGGAACGAGTACATCAGAGGGACAGCGCATGTTAGATGTTTTGGAGATAAAGTCAGAGAGGCCAGACTGAGATGGTTTGGACATGTACAGAGGAGGGATAGTGAACATATCGGTAGAAGGATGCTGAGGTTGGAACTGCCAGGCAGGAGGCCTAGAGGAAGACCAAAGAGGAGATTTATGGATGTAGTGAAAGAGGACATGAAGTTAGTTGGTGTGAGAGAAGAGGAGGCAGAGGATAGGGTTAGATGGAGGCAGATGATTCGCTGTGGTGACCCCTGAAGGGAAAGCCGAAAGGAAAAGAAGATCAATACATGATGAGGCTCAGAACTTATCAGTCAACCTAGTAATTCCTGCTAGTGTATGGATCTAGTGAGAGACAAAGAAGCTGGAGAACAAGGAGCAGAAAAAAGGGAGAAAGGGGAGTAAGGAGGTGAAGAGGAGAACTTACAAATGATGAATAAGCCAAAGCGACGACTCCGGCCGCGACCTCAGCGATGAAGATGATGAGGATGATGCAGAAGAACTGCAGACAGGAAGACAAAGCAAAACATCTTCAAATGACTAAATGACGGAATCAGCAGAACTCTGGGCAAAATTTTTTATTTATTTCATCTATTTTCAGCTATTTTATTCACTTTAAAAAATATATTTGTACTAGAGCAAAGGATCATGAGTAATATATTTTCCTTTGTAACCCTACTTTGGAAGGAAGTATCCTATATGTGTTTGATATTAAATTGATCAGTCCGACTTATACTTTACAATAATATATAATTTATATATTATGCAGTAAATATATAATTTCCTTAAAAATGAAAAAGCTGAAAACCATGAGTGATGTTACTATCTTAGAATTACATCTGATGCTTCTGCTTGTTTGTTTTAGACAAACATCTTTAACATTGAAACTTAATTAAAAGCATTCCTTTATTTGTAACACAACAGGTTAGCTTAATGTGCTATTAGCATAGTAGCTATTATATCATATAATAGCTAGCATAGCTATTAGCTAAGTAGCAGTTTGGGGCTCGTGTTTGGGTTAGTGTTACCTGTAGACCTAACTTTCTCTCTGAACCATTTTTTTTAACAAATGCTGGAACTCAGTGTGTGTTGGATTTCTTCAGCTGCTCAGAGGTAAGACATGCATTAGCATGCTAACAGTGTTGCTAACATTGCTAACATGTTGCTACCAGTTAACTGCTAGAAATGATGATACCTGTTTAGGTTCAGGTGTTTTTGTGTGCTTGCTGGAATGAATCTGACGTTGAAGTTTTTTTTTTTTAGTTTGACCTGCTGAGTTGACCTTTGTTTTGCTGTGAACTCTGTGNTTGAAGTTTTTTTTTTTTAGTTTGACCTGCTGAGTTGACCTTTGTTTTGCTGTGAACTCTGTGTTCTTGTTAGAACACAGAGTTATGATGGCTTTGGCCTTGTGTTGTGTTTTCATTAGGCATTTGTGTGTTGTGATTAGTGGCTTTAGCTACTATCAGCTAATTATCTTAGGCAGCATTGGTAGTTGTTAAGCTAAAATGGTAACTAGCATAGGTAGCATGCTAAATGTTACTGAGCAAAATAATAACTAGTTAGCATGTGTAGCCTTAATGGAGCAGGTTGGTACATGTGCTAAAAGTCATTAAGTTTTGAGTGTGTTTAGTATGTTACACTTAGTAATTCACCTTGTGTTTTGTTGTGTAATTTTCTGTGCTGATTGTTAGCTTAGTTAGCTGGACTGGGTGTAAACACAGTGTTGACTAACTGGGTGTAAAAAGCAGCTTGTAATGATAACTTTCAACAATTGATTGAACTCAATCTGAAGGTCACAAAACTTAATGTTCCATACATGAACAAACATCACCAAACAAAAATAAGCTATAGAAAATAAAACAGGAAATAGGACTGACATTACATTGCTAACATTGCCAAAGCAATAAATTTGTCTTTAGGGACGTTAATTTAGTAAAGATGTTCCCAATTTCAGGAAGTTTCTGTCATCACAGCATAACCTGCTCTGATGTTTGTGAAGCAGTCTGCAGAAAACTGCCTGTCTGAAGTTTTGGACAGGAAATGAACTCATGTCACCCCGTCGTCCCTGAAAGATTTGGGGTATGAATCCAGTGTGACTGCAGCTTTATATTTGTGTTAATGTGGCTTCCTCCATTTTGCTTGTTACATGGGTTTTGGGTTTTGGGAACTGCTTTCTCCACACTTTTGCACATGCGTGTCGTGATACACCCACCAGCAGCAGCAGGCACTTGTTCTCCTTGTGGGCGGCGCACCAGCCCAGGAGCCCCAGCAGCACCAGCATGGCCCCGATGGCGATGCAGAAGAATCCCACATTGACAAACTGCATGGCCTGACCGGAAAAAGGCCCCAGGAGGTGAAGGAAGGAGCTCCCATCTACGGTCACCCAGATCCCCATAGCCATCAGGGTGAGGCCACCCAGCTGCAGACGAACACGTAATGAACACACATGAACTTTTGTGTTTAATTCTTCATCTATTTTCTAAGAACACGTTCAAGTGTGATTTTCAGAAAATTCAGAGTTCATTAAGGAAAGATGGGCTGGCAATGTTTGTTTTAGAGCTAAACTGAGGACATGTTGTCTTTTTGGGTGTTTTCAGGTCTGCAGATTGTTTGCCCTGGTCTGAATCAGATCTGCAGATCATTTGTTCTGGACTGAATCAGATCTGCAGATCATTTGTTCTGGTCTGAATCAGATTTACAGATTGTTTGTTCTGGTCTGAATCAGATCTGCAGATTGTTTGCCCTGGTCTGAATCAGATCTGCAGATCGTTTGCTCTGGTCTGAGTCAGATCTGCAGATCGTTTGTCTGAATCAGATCTGCAGATTGTTTGTTCTGGTCTGATCAGATCTGCAGATCATTTGTTCTGGTCTGAATCAGATCTACAGATTGTGCTGGTCTGAATCAGATCTGCAGATCATTTGTTCTGGTCTGAATCAGAGACTAAATTGTTGATTTGGATCAGTTTCTCACTAGAAAATGTCCAATCAAACCAAAATGTATCAGCAAAAGTCATGTGACAACACTCTCTGCTCATTGGTCAGAAATGTCTGGCGGCAGAGAAAGAAAATCCAAACAGGAAGTAGTTTCTATCAAAGTAAATCAGATGAACAAAGATGAATGTGGATCCTTTCTAGTCATAGCATCATTTGATTCATGAAGAAGAAAACTATGACAGCAGAAGCTGAATTTATCATGAATTTAAGCATCTCTGCTTCTAATCAATCAATAGATAAATAGTTGATCTGTAGATGGTTTGGAAGTCATGCTGATCATGTTCAGAGTTTTGTCCTCTGAACGTCTCCATGACTGTTTTGGTGTGATTCTGTGTTCAAACCTTCATAAATGAACCATAAGGAGCAAAAATGACTGAACCGAACCAAAGCACAGAGGCATAAACCATGACAGAGGAAACAAAGTCTGAGTCTGTTTCTGTTGTTTCTATAAAAAGTATAAGCTGTGACACGACAAAAAACATCCTACACGTCTGTAAACACACCAATACATCATCACTTTACCACAGCCAGCAAAGTGTTAATGATGTCATGAAGTCTTTGGATGAGGTAAGAGGCTGTCTGACATGACTCACCTGTCTCACTCTTACCTGCCAGTGACACCATGATGCTGCCGTGTCCCTGCTCCCATTCAGGATCTGCCTCAGGCTTCACATCCTATCCAAACCTCACAACAGCCTGACCTCCTTTCAGCTCACATGTACCCTCCTCCCATCAGCTCTCCTCCCATCAACCCTCCTCCCATCAATCCTCCCATCAACCCTCCTCCTATCAACTCTCCTTCCATCAATCCTCCTCCTCCCATCAATCCTCCTCCCATCAACTCTCCTCCCATCAATCCTCCTCCCATCAACCCTAGGATCTCCCTGCTCTTGTCATATGCAGCTTAAAGGACAGAAATGCATTTAGCGATCAGCCTGCAGGATGAAAATGGACACTGAAACAGAGAGAAGCTAAACTCTAAAACTTCAGAGATCTTCCACTTCTCCTGTGCTGTTAACCCTCCTCCCATCAACTCTCCTCCCATCAACCCTCCTCCCATCAACTCTCCTCCCATCAACCCTCCTCCCATCAATCCTTCCATCAACCCTCCTCCTATCAACTCTCCTTCCATCAATCCTCCTCCTCCCATCAATCCTCCTCCCATCAACTCTCCTCCCATCAATCCTCCTCCCATCAACCCTAGGATCTCCCTGCTCTTGTCATATGCAGCTTAAAGGACAGAAATGCATTTAGCGATCAGCCTGCAGGATGAAAATGGACACTGAAACAGAGAGAAGCTAAACTCTAAAACTTCAGAGATCTTCCACTTCTCCTGTGCTGTTAACCCTCCTCCCATCAACTCTCCTCCCATCAACCCTCCTCCCATCAACTCTCCTTCCATCAACCCTCCTCCTCCCATCAACTCTCCTCCCATCAGCCCTCCTGCCATCAACCCTCCTCCCATCAACTCTCCCATCAAGCCTCCTCCCATCAAGCCTTCTCCCATCAATCCTCCTCCCATCAACTCTCCCATCAACTCTCCTCTCATCAATCCTCCTCCCATCAACCCTCCTCCCATCAATCCTTCTCCTTCTATTCTAAATTAAGGTCATGATCATTTCTTTTGTTAATAAGCATTATTACCATGGCGATGACTTTATGTTATGCAGAATGTAGTGATCACAGAAAGTACAAAAAACTAACAAAATCCATCAATCCAAAACACCAACAAAATTACAAAATGAAAAAAAAAATAACTAAACCATAACAACATATTGGCCCTTTGATAATAATGTAAAAATATGGAAATTATAATTGGGGCGAATAGACATTAAATTTCCAAATTAACATCCAATCAAAATCCCACGTCCAGCGTCAACCTTCCTATGGGACAGTTCTCATGGTTTTCTTGTTTGTTGTTCATTTTAAGCTCCAGGTTGGCGACACAGCGCTCCGCTCGTTCTGTCGACACGTCTGCTTTTACATCCTTTTTCCTGTTAACTGGACACTTACAGAGCGCCCCCTGCTGCTTATTTAGAGAAATTCTCAGAGATTTGTTTGGAAAGTAACAGAAATATAGAGAAATATCAGCAGTACCAACCATTTTGGAAAACCATCCTACAGGAGCATAAATATTAGAATTGTTTTTCCTACCTTCCAGGCTGCCATTGGTTTCCAGTACACTATACAATATCTGCAACATGCTTGAGATAAATAATCCATCACAGAGAACAAAACGTCGTATATTTTGTCAAAGTTACTTAATTGAACTGGACCACCATAGAATACACGGAAGAAAATGTATGTCTCCGCCAGAGAAAATAATCCCAGGAAAAGACAGCTTTTACTGAGAAATTAATATGACTGCGTCTTCTATAATAGTGCATAAGTGTGAGCAGGTAAAAGTTAGAATTTTAAGGGGGTATCACCAGATTTGTTTTAGAAAGTTTACATGAAAACGGAAAAATGGGTTCATGTTTTGAGAAAATGTTGGCAGTAATGTAACATGTTTGTGCAGTAATGTAACATGTATGTGCAGGTAGTATTTATTGGGCTCAAACATGCAAAATCACCAGTATGCTCCTTTAAATTTGCCTTTAAACTTACTTTGTGTTAATTTCTGTCATATCCCAAAAAAAGCAGAAATTGAATAGTGAGTGTGCCTTCACACAAATTCATAGAAATCTATTGACTCAGAAACCTGTGAAACCTGCTCACAACAAACAGATTCACTACTGTGTCACGTTTCACATTTCAGGCAGGAAACCACCTGACCTCTCTTTTCTCTCCTCGTCTCTCTGACCCCCTCCCTCCTCACACTGATTTTACGTTTTTATTCTCTCCTGTCTGAGATGATCAGAATCGTTCTGGTCGAGGTTTTTCTGTTTCCTGTCAGCCGCTGCTCCACGCCGCCTTCAAACCCTGACGGCTCTGACGTGGGAAGAATCTCTCCATGATTTTCTTCATCTCTCCCTCAATCTCTCTCTCTCTCTCTCTCTCTCTCTCTCTCACACACACACCTCGCCACCTTTCGCTCCGGGCCGTGTTATCTGGTGTCCGTTGAACCTGTTCCTCGCCATCATTGCACTGCTAGCTAAATATGATAGGACAGCCATATTAACCACGTATCTGCCGCCATCAGCCTCAGCACCCATAATTAAAGCTGACATGCTGTTTCCAAGATGGCTGATCTGTCTGGTGGTGTTCTAGATGCAGGTAAAGTTCTCTAACTGAAAACTGGATGCTGACTTCCTGTTTAACCTGAAAATAGACGTGAACATGGAGTCCTAATCTGTATGAATTTATCAGAGCAGCTTTGTGTTGTAAGAAACATAATCGTGAATAAACAGGTAATTGGTGAAGTGAAGTTTGAGTTTTGGAAGGCTGGTGTGAAAAGGAAGTGGACGCCATCGTACAAACTTTTAGGATATGTAGGCTGTTAGAATCAGAGGAGGTGGAGGAGAAGCTGTGACGCCGTCCCAAAAGAAATGGATTTTCCTGTTTGAAAGGTCAGGGATGAGAAAGAGGTCAACAGGTCACGTCTCACGCATTTAGATGGTTTCCGTGTTGTCATGACGTACATGTGGAATCATCTTTTAGGTCTTTTGGAGGATGTGGCATCAGGATGTGATTCTAACAGGTTCTAAAGTCTGATGCAGATTAAAAACATGTTCAGGTGCGTTTTAAAGGCTATTCCGGTATTTTTTGGAGTAATTCATACATAAAAAGTCAGCTTTAGCGTGTAAAGGAAGCAACCCTCATAAATTTATTTTACTACAGTATTTGGTCATTTGCATCTCAGGTAAGAGATTCATAAAACACACTGTCCTGCTAAATATCTCCTGTTTTATTCTGATGGTAAATTTTACAGGTGGATAATCTTTATTAGCTCACGCTAGTTTCAACACGATGTTCCATCGTTAAAAACTCTGGATCAGTCTGACTGTAAAATGATGGAAATGATGTTTTCCTGTGAAAACTGAACCAAACTCTTATTCCCTGATTCAGACCAGAGCAAACGATCTGCAGGTATGAAAGCCTGAGAGAATTGTTTCATCATTATCGATGTCAAACAGATTCATGAAGCAGCAGATTTCAGACGTCACAGCAGGCATCAGCATTACAATGGACAGGTTCTTAATCAGATGAAGATTGCTTTGGTGGTGAGGAGGTGTGTGTGTGTGTGTGTGTGTGTGTNGGGGGGGGGGGAGTCATCAACGGCTTCAGGCATGTTGATGTCAACTTTTATGTAACGTCTGTGGATCTGTTCACCCAGGAAATGACTAAATGACTTTCTGTGCATTGTGGTGAAAACTTTTATTTAATTTACACACAACCCCCCCCCCCCCCCNCACACACACACATCCTGCTCATGGTGTGTGTGTGTGTGTGTGTGTGTGTGAAGGAAATCAAAGTGGAAACACTCACAAAGATGAAGAAGTTGAAGATGGTCATCGTCACTTTGAGAAATATGAAGCAGCTCATTTTAATCTGTAATAAAAGGAGATTAGAGATTAGAGTTGATACACACACATACACGCACACACACACAGGCTTCGTGTCTGGCCTTCGTCATGATGGTAAAATGAATCGGAGCGACTTTAACCTGCTGCAGACGTTTTGTTGTTGAACTTTTCATTAATAAAAATGAAATTCCAACTCGTCTGAATATTTCTTACAAACTTGAAGCAACAAATTTATTTTTAAGTCTCCAGAATTCAAACATTTCTGTAGGTTTCATTTATTTAATGATTGTGTGATTTTTTGGGTTTTTTCATGCTGACTAAAGTTTTGACTTGATGAATTTCAGTTTGGCGTACTAAATCTGCGACATTTCTACATATATGTGTATATTATATATATATTTATATGATATATATTTATATTATAGGACAGCAAACAAAGAGCTTACCTTGTTTGTTTCTGTCTGCGGTCAGGAACGTTCCTCTGTGTGAAGAGTCAAAGACTCCGGTTTGAATGTTGGGAATAATGAGGAAGTTTCAGGAAGTTTCCTGTGTGTTTCAGCTGCTGCAGGTGAAGGCGTGTTTGTGAGGATGATGATGATGATCATCCCTGATGAGCAAAACAGCCGTGAGCCTGTGGCGTGTGTTTCTCAGGTGTACTGGGTGGAGGGGGCGTGGCCTATGAGGAGGATACAGGTGAATACAAACACAGCAGGTGGAGGAACTCCAGCTCTGACCCCTGCAGGTACAAACTGACACCTGCAACACAGGATCAGGGTCTCACACACACATACACACCACACACATATACACACACATACACACCACACACATATATATATACACATGCACACATATATACACACACACACATACACACACACAGAGTCTTGCGTAACTCAGAAAAAACAAGCATTTAATATTACGATGGAAAAATATTAAAGTAGTAAAAAGAAGGGAAGAACGAGGAAAAAATGGAGAAAGAAGGAAAATGAGAAGGAAAGAAATGAGAAATGAAGGGAAATGAAAAGAAATAAAGGGGTAAAAGAAGAAACATAAACGACAGAAGGATGAAGCAAAAAAGGAAAGAATGAATAAGCAAAGAAGAGAAAGAAGGATTGAATGAAGCAAGGACAAAAAGAAAGGAAGAGTGTAAAAAATGAAAAGGAATGAAATAAGGGTGCAAGGGAGGAAGAAGAAGGAAAATAAGGAGAGGGACACAATGAAAAGAAGGAAATGGGAAAGATGGAAGACAAGAAAGAATGAAAAGAAGGGAAACTGAATGAATGAAATGAGGAAGATGGAGGACAGGAAGGGAAAGCCAAGAAATAAGGAAAGAAAGAAGCACAGTTAGAGGTTTCTCTCTTGGGCTCACAACTTATCAGTCAACCCTTGTAAACTGCTCAACATCATCAGATCTGATATTTGTCTGCTGATGATAAAATTAATCCTATAAATATTTTATTTCTGTTCCTTTGTGTCTGAATGCTGCAGTTTCCTCTGACAGCCACTAGAGGGCGGACCTGATCTGCAGCATCACAACTATTCATCAGTGTTTGAGTGAAAGGATGTGACTTTCTTTGTCCAGGAAGGAAGTAAGGAAGGAAGGAAGGAAGGAAGGAAGGAAGGAAGGAAGGAAGGAAGGAAGGAAGTTCTTTTTCCTGTTGTTTTATATTGTGTTCCTATTATGGAAATACCCTGTCTTATTATGTTTATTACAGTTTTTCTCATGCAGCTTTTAATTCAGAGAGAAAATATCGAACATTTTGAGAAAATTCAACATTTTCTAATGTTCAAATAGAACATTAGAAAAATAAAACTACCACAAATTATATTCAGTATATATCTGCGTTATGAGACAGAAGATTCTTTTCAAAGTGCTGGAGAAAGTTGTTTTCCATCAGCTCCAGACCGTTTTGGATGAAAATGGTGTTACTGAAGTATTACAGTCTGTTTTTATAGTAGGGTAGAGTTGGATAGAGTAGGGTAGGGTAGAGTAGAGTAGGGTAGAGAAGGGTAGGGTAGGGTAGGGTAGAGTAGGGTAGGATAGGGTAGAGCAGGGTAGGGTAGAGTAGGGTAGGGTAGGGTAGAGTAGGATAGAGTAGAGCAGGGTAGGATAGGGTAGAGTAGGGTAGGGTAGGGTAGGGTAAGGTAGGGTAGAGTAGGGTAGGGTAGAGTAGGGTAGAGTAGAGTAGGGTAGAGTAGAGTAGGTAGTACTTTATTAATCCCTGGGGCAAATATCAGTGTTGCAGCAGCAATTACAAAAAACCACACACTGAGGTAGGTAAGTACGATGGTGGATTAGGGCCATATGAAGAAAAAAAAAAAAANAAAAAAAAAAAAGGGAGTATTATTTTGAGTTTTTAAACTCACAAAATAATGCCCCCTCCTTTTTTTTTCTTCATATGGCCCTAATACGCTGTCGTAGCTAAGAGACAGAACACCGATACTATACTAAACAGAGTAGAAAAGAGTAAAGGGGTCCATTCTCAGTCCAGTCCTTATTATGCCTCCTTCCTTCCTGTAAAAACATGGCGTCTCGTTCCATGGCTACGCAGACGATTCTCAGATTTATCTGCTGCTGAAACGTAAAACCACGACCCCCGCTGAGCCTGGATGATATTAAATTTCCTCAGTCTAAATGAACTGTTTGACCTCTACGCTGTCCTCAGTGGTGACCTTTGCCCTTTGGGTCACTACAACAAACCCTCTGTTAAAAACCTAGGAGGGATTTTTGACATTTTTACATTTGACAAATAAATGCGGTTGTCAGAGCAGCTTCTTCCATCTACATCGTTAAATGTGTTAGCGCCTCCTTCCCATTTTGACCTTTGAACTTCAGACGTCCTCGCTGTCCTGAGGTCTAGACTAAAGCAGATCAGGTCTTTGCTGCTTGCTGCTCCATCAGGACCTCACCAACACCAGACACTTTAAAACCATTTATTCTTTGGCTTTTAGACCAGAATGAGATCTGATATTTGCTTTTACATGTGTTATTACTTTTATTTATTGTACTGTTTTATTGTTGTCATCCTGCCTGTTATGGCTGCTTCTGATGTTATTTCTCTTCTTCTAGTTGTGCAGCTCTTCGGTCAACATCCGTTGTTATTAAACATGTTTATTTAAATAAAAATTGAAGATTAAGAAAAAAGACTTAAGACTTAAGACCAGACAAAATGAAATGATCAGGATTGTAGTGAGGGATGGTGGAAGTTTCTCCTTTGACCTCAGACTTTTCCTTTCAAAGATGCTTCTTGAGTTGTAGCTCGTTTTCCGGTGCTGCAGGCAGGAGAGAAAACGGTGAAAAAGGTCTGATCCGACAGACGAGTCACTCAGGAATCTCGCTTTAACGGTCTTATTGTGAGTTATTGTCACCTGACCAACATGAAGCCAGCAGCCTGAACCTCAGCCAGAGCTGCTGTCAGGCCTCATTAGCCATTAAACCCCTTAATAATGTCCACACACACACACACACACACGCACACACACACACGCCCAGGCTGAGATGGAGAAGGTAAGACACAGGNCCGACCCATGTTACACGTATGCACTGAGTCCCATGTGAGCACCAATTCATCTCTTGACTTGATTTTAACCTCCTGAACCTTGATTTTGCCATTGACCAGGTGGAATCTGAAGTCCGTCATTTTTCTTTTTCCTTGAATTTTTCTTTTACTTGTTATCTAAAAATAGTTTAACTCAGTTAAATCAGGTCAGTTATGTTTTATTTCCTGTTTGGCTGTAAGGTTGATGCTGTGAAAGGAGCCAACAAATATTATTAAATAATAAGATTTAGCAGTTTGCTGAATACATGTGGCTCATTGCTTAATTGGAGTATGGCATCTCTGTGCTAAGCTGCGTGGTTTCCCCCCGCTTCCAGTCTGTGTGCTATGCTTGGCTCAGTATTTTCAGTGTGTGCTATGCTATGCTATGCTAGTAGTTTCTCAGTGTTTTCAGTCTGTGTGCTATGCTTTTTTCTGATTGGTTGAGTCTAACGTGACATCTGAGCTTTTGGAACTCTTTCAGGTCCACATTAGATTGACTAAAATACACATCTTCAAATCATGGTTGTTCTTTTTTTGACATTGCGCAGATTAAAGGTTTTCAGCTGATAGACGATATGCAGCCAGGATGACGAGCTGATCACAGAGTGTCAACAGCCGCATGACAGCTGATCGCATGACAACGCATGAGAGCTGATCCATACCACAGAGTTCACGACCCCGTGAACTATAAACCACAAGCGCAAGGCTTCTGGATTGTTGTAGAGAGCCTCTGGCCTGAGTGTGTGACAGCAGTCTGATGGTGGTGTTGATGATGATGATGATGATGATGATGATGATGATGTATGCTTGCATGTGTCCTGACCTCTCCTCTCTGCCCTCAGGCAGGATTGCTGGCTGAGTTCATGTTCTTTGTCTGTGAGCAAACACAGAGATGAAAAGTACAACCAGATCAATCTCTGCTTATCAAACCTCACAAAGACCAAAACAACGCAGAATTTATGCTGCCAACAAGCACAAGTGTGAATCTGTAAAATAAAGAACTGAAACACCTCTGAAACGCAGAGCTTCCTGTCATAGGCTTAATGAAGCTGAATGCTGATTGTGGCTCTTTCAAGTTTAATTTCATATTTCTGTCTGAGGAACTGCAGGCAGAGGAGTTTTGGCCAGTTTGCTTTATGACATTGAGCCTACGGAATATTAAATGTACCTGCAGCCAAAACAGCCACAAGATCTGAGATGGGATCCATATGACGTAGATGTGCCTTCATTGATGATCAGTCAAACAAAGAGGTGTGAAGGAAGGGTGGAGAGGGACGAGAGAGGGGGACAGATGACAAATGGCTGCCACTTCCTGCAGGAGATAGTCCGTGAACATTGCTGTCACAAGATGAGAAAGAAAACCAAACCAGGAAATGGGTGGAGCTAAATAGCCTCACATACTGCGGTGAATGTCCTTCTGTCACAGTTTATGAAGGACAGAGAAACAGATGTGGTTGCCATGGAAACACAAAAACCATAAATGCCAGCACATGTAGACGGTCCAATTTAGAGCGGTCAACATCTTTTCTGTACTAAACACAGATCAGACATTAGAAAGGAGGAAGATGAGGAGGAGGAGGAAGAAGAGGAGGTAGTTAGAACAGAGGAAAACGAGGTTAGAGTGGAGGAAAGACATTAGAGGAATAAGGTCAGAGAGGAAGAAGAGGAGGAGGAGGAGGAGGATGATTATCAGAATAAGCCAGTGTTACAGGTCTGGTCAAACAAACTTTAAGTAAAGTAACTCATGTATGAACACGGAAGTAGTCAGTAGTGGAACATGTATGGATGAGTGAATGTTGGTGTGTGTGTTGTACAGAAATGCCAAAACAAAAGAACTTCAAGCCTGGAGATGGCATGGAAGCTTCCAGCCAAACTGAGACAGCCCTCTTTAAGCTCCGCCCCTCCAGTCAGTTACCTATGGTGACCCACAGGTCTCCTGCAAAGAGATCAGATGGAGTAACGCAGAAATCGATGGGTCATCACACTATAAAACACTTAGGCTGGATTTACACGACCACGCACACATGACTTGATTCTGAACTTCTGTTCACGTCTGACACCTATCAGACACGCTTCCTGAAGATGTAAACAGTGAAAAGCTACATGGAATCAAATATTCTCAGATTGTTTTGGGCCTCTTGATATGTGGAAATAAATCGGATAGCGTATCAGATATCCACCAATGCTGCTGCTGTCTGAACACACAGATCAGAATTTCCTTCCCATTCTGACTCCTATCTAATGTTCTGCTTTATCTGCATATGATGATGTCATCAATATGATGACGCTCTCTGTAAACAGAAATGGAGGACATGCTACATATATCAGACATACTGATGTGTGTTTGTCAAACAGACGTGTTAGCGTGTGATAACAGGCTCCTGTTACAGCAGCAAAACTCCAACTCCACCCGCTTCTCCTCCGTGATTAACCGATGAACATACGTGTCCTGATGGAGAGATAAACACTCACACGACATATCAGATGTTTCTCTCTGCATGTGAAAGTTTTAACCTGATCAGATTTTAAATACTTCTCTCATCTTAGAACATGAAGCATTTTCTTTTCATGTGTAGCTGCATCCTGCTGCTACAGGTCAAAGGTCAAAGCGTGTAAATACAGGTATCAGATATGAGCCGCTTAAAAAAGAAAATGGCAATATGCTGAACAAAAAGTCAGATATAGGCAAAAGATCAGAGCAGAGCATCACGACTTGTAGCGTAAATCCAGTTTCAGTTTCTCTGATGTATTTAATTATTTTGGATAAATCAGATTTTTGAGGATTTTGATCGACATAATACTTGTTAGTAGATAAACTCATTGTTGATTTAGTCATTTTTATGGACTTTATTGATAAGGATAGAAAGCAGACAGTTCCTCTAATGCTCAGTTCTGCTGTCCAATAACCTTTTGTTCAAATAACAGCAGCTGTCGATCTTTATGAAGCATCTCATTATTTCCACATGGATTTTATCTAAACGAGTTAATGCTTACAGAAACGTTATTCAGAATCCATGATGTTAATTTATAAAGTGATCATATCAACATCAGTGTGACGCTGACACACTTAAACGGCAGCGGCTGAAGTCAAACCTGTGACCGCTATAGTCTCCTTAATTTATCTCACACACACACACACATTAATTCACAGTCATCCATTAGGCTGTAGGAGCTCTGCAGTCTATAAATCAAAACTAAAGGGTGTAATTGACTCAAAACAAAGGAACAGCATGAAGATAAAACACTGTAAAAAAAAAATCTCTTTATCAAATATTTTAACTATAAATGAGTCCTTAAAATCACATTTTCTGAAAATAAATGCATGAAATTAAGATCATAAAGCAGGATTTAGTTTAAATAGACTATTTTCTAGATTTTTAAAAATTTCTATCAAGACATTCACAAATTTTCTATAAACAAGAATTTTTGTTAAAAAAGTTTGGATTGTTTTTCTAAGAAATCCTTCAAACAGTTAACAATAATAATAATATATTAATTGTAAAATAATGGCTTTATATAAACCATTTTCAAAAGTCAAGAAAAATTTAAGGATTCTCTAGAATCAAATACAGAATTTTCTAGAATCTATTTTTCTAGAAAAATTAATAAAAACTTTACATATATTTAAAAAATGTTCATTTCAAAATGTTCTTTATGTAAATCTTATGTATCTTATGTAAATGAGGAGGAGGAGGTGATGAGGTGATGAGGAAGGAGTTCATGGGGAATAGAGTGAAGGTGAGGAAGAGGAGCAGCTTAGCCACCTCAGGCTCTGTCTCACCTACAGCGCTGATCCTCTGCTAGCGCTGACGCTAATTAGCTAAAAGCGGTCATTTATATGCAGCTTCTCTTTATCTTTATCTCTCTCTCTCTCTCTCTCTCTCTCTCTCTCTCCATCTTTATCTCCATTTTTCTCTGCCGCTGTCATGGTACCTGCTCTCATTATTAGCGTGACTCCAGTCTAATAAGTTTCCGTGAACGCCTGTTAACTCCAACAGATTAAAGACTCGCAGAGACACAAACTTTCATTTCCTTCACTGCATTTAAAAATCAGGTGAGCATTGTAGAGAAAGTCTCTCCACAAAAACAGAGCGGAACGTGCCCTAAATCTGAAATCTTACTGAAGAAATGTGAGATGATAAGTAAAAACAGTGTTTAGAGCACACAGCATGCTGATAAGAATAACGAAAAACCTGGACATGATGGACGCAGCCCTGTGGCTAACCAAGATGGCAACAAAGCGGAGGAGGAAGAATTAAATATGAGTCACAGAAATGTTGGATTTTATTCAAAACCATAAGAAAATTGTATGAAGGCATCGGAGACGAGACAAAACTTCAAAAAGAGTTGCAGGACGGAGGACAGAAGTTCGGAATCAGAACAGGTGATGGTAGAGATGATAAAACTGCAGCTAACAAAGGCTAAGCTAACAAAGGCTAAACTAACAAAGGCTAAGCTAACAAAGGCTAAACTAACACAGGTTAAACTAACAAAGGCTAAACTTACCAAGGCCAAGCTAACAAAGGCCAAACTAACCAAGGCCAAGCTAACAAAGACTAAGCTAACAAAGGCTAAACTAACCAAGGCCAAGCTAACAAAGACTAAGCTAACAAAGGCTAAACTAACAAAGGCTAAGCTAACAAAGGCAAACTAACAAAGGCCAAGCTAACAAGCTAACAAAGGCAAACTAACAAAGGCTAAGCTAACAAAGGCCAAGCTAACAAAGGCTAAGCTAACAAAGGCTAAGCTAGTATTTCTCTCTCCTGGAGCGAATAGTTAATGAAAGGAAAAAGAGAAACTGATTCCTATCATCACATATCCAGTCCACAGTAAACAACAACAATAAACATAAACAAGTATATTAACATGTTGAAACATGTATGAATCTAACCTAAAATATGACCTGTGATGTAAAGAGAGGAACGTAGAACAACAAACTGCTAACCTGATCCTTTAGACGTGGCGCCGGCTGGCCCGTAGGTGGCGCCGGCTGGCTTGTAGGTGGCGCTACAGCAGCACCACCACTATTCATGTCAATTCAAAACATTTAACATTTCTCATCGGTAATATATCAGGTGCAGCCTTTGTTTGCTTCACCTCCTTTCTGCTCCACCCCCCCCCCCC
>VXCM01006006.1:7033-18164 GCA_014773175.1 Lucifuga dentata
GTCTTGTTGGTGATGATGGATTACCTATCCCAAGAACGTTTCAAGTATCAACAAGTTGATTTTAATAGCAGAATGAACTGAAACCAATGGAGGTCTGGAAGGTAGGAAAAACATTTTTAATTCACCATTCTAGTAGTATGCTTTGGGAAATGATTGTCAGTAACGTTATGTGTATGAAAATTGAATATATTAGGCTCAAACATGCAAAATGATCCTTTAAGGCAATAAATATTTTTTCAAATGTCACGTAATCACCATAATTAGACTGAAATCTGCATAAATCAGAGTAATCTTACTGTAATTAACAGACCTAGATTATGTGATTGTAAATCCATTTATTCAGGCACGTAAATTTCATAATCAGAGTAAGACACTTCTCATGTTCCAATTATGTGTCTTGTACATTCAGCGAACCACAGAATCCTGTTTTTTTTTTCCTTTTCTTTCTTTTTTTTTTCANTGTCTTGTACATTCAGCGAACCACAGAATCCTGTTTTTTTTTTCCTTTTCTTTCTTTTTTTTTTCATCTGTCTGCATATATAGCCGATTGGTTTATGCCGATCATGGTATATGCCATGATTGGCATAAACCATTTTGTGTATACATACAATTTGATCTTGCATCAGACAGATAATGAGCATATGTGAGAGTGTGCAGAATCCTGTTAATTGTCCATAAATCCTTCTCACTTACATGACCATCTACAGACAAATAATCTGAGCATGGCGTGCACGTACACATACTGACTGACTCTGTTTTAAAACCTCTTCCTGACTGCTGAGTTTGTAGCCGTTTGCTGTGCAGCCAGACATTTTCACACTTCACCACACTCAGCTGATTCTACCTCTGAAGAAAAGACAGGCTGACTTTGAGTCAATAATTATGGAAAAATCATAAGCAACAAGTTCATTTTTCAGTTATTTGACTTAAGTGTGTAATGAGGTAAATAAATACTCGAGAGAAAAAGGTTCTTCAACAACAGTTCAATTGAATGTATGTACAGTACACTTTTGTGCAAAAACATGGATTCAAAAGACATTGTAAGCTGATAATTTCAAGGCACATATATATACTGTTTTATCATAAAGTTAGTTTTTGCTGAACATAAATAATAGCTGGTTCCCCGTGAGCTAAACAGATGGCAGATGTGCTTTTTGCTGTTCACGTTGACTCCCACCGTAAAAACTCAGCCAGCACAAACAGCACGACCCCTTACGCTGCTAATGTCCAAATCTTAAAAAGCAGATGTCATGCCTCTTGCTTTTCATGGCCATTCTTTATATGCTTTTGCCTAACAGACCCTAAATGATGATGACCTTTACATTCCATCCTGAAGCAGAGAATTTCTCATTTGCATGAAATATGCGTGTTCTCTTCTCTGAGCAGCACTCTAATAATTTGCATTTCAAGTGTAGCGGTAATTAAAAAAGGTGTCATTTTATGTTGATGACCTCATTAAACATATCTGGAAACCAGGGAATGTAGTTGAATATGGTTTCCAGAAACTACGCCCTCTAGTGGTGGTTGTGCCCGTCTCCCTCTCACTTAATTTCACTAACTGGTTTTAATAATCATAATGATGTCCTACAGTTACAGATAGGGTTGTGTATCTGTTACTGTCACAGCATACAATGACTTAAAATCATTCACTATTACTGAAGATCAAATCAAAACGAAACCCAGCCTTAATACGTAGAAATTAATCCCGTCTGAACTCAAACAGCACAAACCAGAAACCAATAACTTATAAATCAACTGTTGCTAAGTTATATAAAAGATATCATCCAGCCAGTTGTATAAATTACATTTCTTGACGACACGGGGGTGTCAAATAATATTAACACTGTACAGTGTCCAGTAAAGTATGGGTAGTAAAAATGCTCCTGATGCTTTCCAAAAACCATCATGTGCCACAAAAGTCTGTATCCTGAACATTGTTCTTGCGGTAGACTGTGCTGTTGTTCCCCAGGGGGCAGTCTCTGAAGCCGATGCCCCCATTAGGGGTGTAAATAGGCTGAATGTGGAAATCTCCCTTGAGGAGCTGCTCGTTGTTGAGTGAGACTATTTGAAAACTGGTCTCAGTCATTTCCAGGATGGAATTATCCTTCTTGGTGCCTGCTTCGCAATAATCATCTTTTCTCCGTCCCCGATTATATTTCCACTTGGTGGAGGACTTGGAGCGGCCCTTTTTGTGCATGTGCCAGCAGAAGATGCTGAGGAGTACGATCAGCACCACGATCACTGCCCCGCCGATCAGCCCTGCCAGCAAGAACGGTGAGCTCGGTTCTTGCTGCGTGGCCTGCTCAGGTCCCGATGGCCTCTTGATGTCAGGGCTGAAAGAGGCCAGCGTGGTGGTCGCCTCGGTGCACACAGTGTCATCTTTGGGCCGGTAATTATTGAATGCATCCAGGGGAATGACACAGATCCGATAGGTGGACTTTGGCTCAAGGTTAGCCAGTCGGATCCCCCGATGGTCCCCACCCACTATCCTTTCCCTGACGGTGTCGCCTGTCAGACTAGGCCCCATCCTGGCCCAGGTCACCTTGTAGGCAGTGACTGGGAAGGCGGCCATCCACCTGACATGGATAGCTGAGCCATTGAGTATGGCAAATGTGACCTGCAAGGTCTCTCTGCGGGGGTCCAGGGGTTGCTTAGTCCTCACCCCCTCCTCTCTGGTTGTGACAGGGGAGAGAGTGGAGGATGTGGGGAGAGGGGGTTGTCTGGAAGAGATGGAGGAATACTGAGTTACAAGGAGAGGATCTGTGGAAGATGAGTGGGATGGAATTGATGTGATTTCCACTGTTGAGGTGGGCGGGGGTGCGGTTNTGTGGAAGATGAGTGGGATGGAATTGATGTGATTTCCACTGTTGAGGTGGGCGGGGGTGCGGTTGGGATGATCTGTGGGCAGTGGACCATCTCAGCACTCAGCTCCCTGATCACCATACCTCGAAACTTTTCAGGTTTATGGCACATGAAGCCACGCACATTGAGTGAAGCCGGCAGAGATTTAAGCCATGAAACAACCCATTTGATGCTGCAGTCACACAGCCACAGATTGTTCCGAACAGTGAGTTGTCTGAGACTGACAAGACCGTCAAAGACCCCCTCTGTCAACGACTGCAGCTGGTTGTTAGAAATGTCCAGCCTCTCCAGCTTGTGCAATCCCGCAAAGGCCTTCGCAGGGATCCTGTTCATTTGATTTTCCTGAAAGTTTAACTTCACCAGCACCTCGTCTGGGAGGAAAGGGGGTGGGTAGGTGAGTGAGTTGCGAGCCAGAGAGAGCTCCCTCAGGGTAAACAGATCCTGAAAGGTCCCTGGTGCAATCCCTTCATCTGTCAACAGGTTCCCATCCAAAAGGAGACGCTCCAGGCGGGTGACATTCCTGAATGCTTCCTCTGCAATAACTGCGATCCGGTTCTCATCCAACCGCAATTCCTTTAGATCATCTGGAAGACCAATAGGCACACTGCTCAGGTGGTTTTTGGTGAGGAAAAGCATCTTTAGGCTCACTGCTTCACGGAAAGCCCCTTCCTCCACCCCTACAGTAGAAATTGAGTTATCATCCAAATGTAGCTCCTCAAGCCAAAGAAGTTGAGCCAGAGCTGCTTTGGAAATGGTCTGAATGTTGTTCTCTTGGAGATGGAGAATCCTGACATTTTTGGGCAGGTTGATGGGGAACTCATCCAACTGGTTGCCATACAGATACACAGTTTCCACAGAAGCCACGTGGTGAAGCTCCAAGGGGAAACCAGCATTGTTGATTTGGTTGTTGTGAAGGTAGAGGGTCTTGTAACCCTCTCCAATTCCCAGAGGCACTGAGGTTAGACTCCGCTCGTTGCAGTAAACAAAGGTTCGATCACAGCGGCACTCCTCAGGACAGCTGGAGGCCTGGGCAAAGTGGAGGTGAAGACCTAGCAATATAGGTATCCAAGGCCTTATAAAGGAGGCCCAGCTCTTATTCCACAGACGCCACTCTAACTCCATTTCAAAAGGATTAAAAAAATAACGCAGAAAACAAAACACCAGAAAAAAACTATGAGAAACTGGATTAGTAAGATCCAACAGAACAGAGATCTGTCATTAGATTTTGGCTGCTGGATCGTTAATACCAGCCTGGTGCTTTAGGAGGTCTTGAGTAATCCCTTGGTAATTAGTTGTCCTAAGCTCCCCAACACAAGAGCAATGGTCTCATTAAGTTATGAAATTCCTTCAGCAGCCACTGTCCATAATTTAGCTGGGAAACATGAAGATTATTCATATTTTTTAGCCCCTCTACTCTCTCACCAGCGGGTAGAGCTCTTTTCACAGCCAGCAACACCGACAGAGCCATGCACAACACACCGCAGGGTTATCAGAAGAAGTCCACATCCTCGCTGCCGCTCTCTCACGCTACACACAGCTGGATCCAGAATCATACATCTTCTCTCGGTCTTGACGTTTGGATCCAGAAGCCTGTCGCAAAAAAGAGAATTAAATGAGAATTAAAATCAGTGGCTTTAATTTTCCCTGAAATTGAATACTTTGTTCTTAGATAGCAAAGGGTTGTTTTCACCCTTTCATGCCACAAGTGCTAAGTGAGGCACAGTAAATTGGGTGAGCTGAGCACTGTGCATACCAATGACTTACACATTTGTTACATATTCACCACTCATACAACAAAAAGAAAAAAAAAAATGCTTCGAGCACATGTGTTCTGGTAAAGGTGGAAAGCTTAAACAGCCATTCCAATGTTCACATCACTAAAACCTATGTAACACATGTAATAACTAACAGATTCAAACTGTTTTCTTTCCTAAATGATGATCACAAATTTGAGCAAAGCACATAAAGAACGAACAAAGATTTCTAACAATCAAATTTAAACAAGTAAAACAAGGCTGCCAACACTCGTTTTGTGGGCAACGAGCTGTTAAGTCAGCTCGTGAAAGAGACGACCAGCTCATTAAGGACGGATGAGAAGGACAAGCATGAAGAATCTGAGTCCTAGCACACCTTTGAGGGACAAGTGCCTTGCTCCATGGCACTAGGAAGGCCACATCCTCAGATGGAATTATAAAGAAGTGAAGGAGAGATGATTGAAGGTGGGAGGAGGAAGTGCAGCTATCTCCCTCATTTTCACACACACGCCACAACTTGCTCTACAGCCAAATACTTGAATTATTTCTAAATTAGACTCATCTTTTGCATTCTTTCCACCACACACTCCCTGACTCATTAAGTTTTGCTGTAGGGGCAGAGAGGAGGTGTGGTGGATGGTGAGGAACGCAGCCTGTCAGGAGAGATAAGATGGGACAAATTCCTCGCACGGGGACAAAACTAAGATCGATGTGAGTCCTTTTCCGATGAGGAAAGGTGCGACTGTTTGCACAAGGTCATGAGATTTAAATAAAGT
This sequence comes from Lucifuga dentata, assembly GCA_014773175.1. Lineage (NCBI taxonomy): Eukaryota > Metazoa > Chordata > Actinopteri > Ophidiiformes > Bythitidae > Lucifuga > Lucifuga dentata. Next base: position 12,426 of record VXCM01006006.1, read on the forward strand.
AGAGTGATTTAGCTGCAGCTGTACTAGCCAGCACACAAACAGAAGCTCCATTATGTAAAATAATACATGAAAACATGGATAAAACTCCAAATTACTACACTTATGACTTTGCTGAATACCTGCATAGAAAGTGATAATACAACATAATGTATTATTGGTGCTGGTTAATGAGGTGATGATGGTGATTAATAACACCAGGCAGCAGCAGCCAGTTGACAGATTGCATTGACATGTGGCCAAGCAGTTCAATAGTTATGTAATCTTCCTTAGGGGGCAAACTAGGAATCTAACCGAGTCCAATTACAGTGACCTGACCCCGCAATTGTTTTAATCAGCAGGAACTTTGGCTCCGATGCTGTGGCAGATTCATATTCTCCTGCAAAAGCAGCCTGCGTGTAGGGAAGCCTTTGTTGTTCAGCAGCAGAATCAACTGCGATCAGTTATTCAGAAAGCCGAGGATTCCACAGGATCCACGTCAATCTCTTGCTCATTTTGCTTGTGGAAAACAACTCGCTGCTTGAATTTAATTTCGAAGGCGTTTATGCAAATTACTTTATATATATATGTATATATATATATATATATATATATTTGTGTAATTATACAGGAAAGCATAAAATAACACCGAATGAATCTGATTTAACATTGTGTTTCCAATCATTTCAAGAGAAGTAAAGTTTGTAGAAATCAGTTTCCAAATCAGATCATTTTGGGAACATAGGAGTGAAAAAGACATCGGAATGTTTTTTTTTTTTTTTTTTNTTTTTTTTTTTTTTTTTGCAATTTATGCGGATGATAGCACATTAATTCGTCTGTCTTACCTTCGGAGAAGCGCAAAGTGTCGCCGCTGTACAGCCCTCCGCTCCGCTCATGTCCCCGCAGCCCGCCGCTCTCACACAGGGCAGAAAGTCCGCATCCTGCCCGCTGCGCCCGCTCCCTGCTCCCGCTGCGGATTCGGACTCCTTTTAGATGGTTTGCCGGCGAAAAACTTGCGCATCATGCTGAACGAGCAGAATCCAGAACACAAGACACAGAGAGGAAAGGAAGTTCAGCCCATCTGCGGTCTGCTCCGCATCTTTTCTCCTCAGCCAGACTCCCGGCCAGCCGCTGCTGCTCCACAGATCCTCAACTTCCTTTTAGCGGGGAAAAGAACACGAGAACACGGAGAGGAGAGTTAGTGTCTCCCGGCCAGCCAGACCCCCGACCCTCCGCCGAGATCAGACCGGGATGTGAGGTCCATAGTCTGAATAAACTGATCCAGAGACTGGACTGCTGGACGAGACTCTCTCATGGAGCCCCCAGACACACACACATACACACACACACACACACACACACACAATCTCTCTCTCTCTCTGTCTCTCTCTCTCTCTCTCTCTCTCTGTTCTCTCTGTTTGCCTAACTGTATTAAAACGGAAAATAAATAAGGCAAAATGTAAAAACAGTATTATCCATGTCCCCCACCTTTTCAGATTTATATTAGAATATGTTTTCAGCAGAGCAAGTGGTATTTTGTCTTATGCATAAAAATATGCCAAACTATAAATCCAGGAGGATCTGCATCAAAGAACACACTGATAACGCTGATGTTCCTGCTGCCTGGTTTCTGGAGAATGCTTGAATCCTGTCTGGAATATCAGGGCTTAGCTTTTTGTAAAAATTAAAATGAATCAGACTCATGAACACAGAATTATGGCCTTTTAAAGTAGCGCCAACTAGAGGCCAAATAAAATCAAAATTTGCAGAGATGATGTGAGTGACTAAATTTGGTTGCATTAAATTCAGTCATTAATTGAGTTTATGTCAGTACAGCAGACTTGGGCACCATGTTGGTTTGCATATGAATAAAAGCTCAGATTTAGAGAGGGCTGCATAAGCTGAATGGAGAGGAAAAAAAAAACTTATTTGTACAAAAAGTACAAATGACTGAATTTGTTAGGGGGAAATATGTGGACACTGACAGATTTATCTTTAAGGAATAATTTTGCTTCTACCCCTAAATGTTCAGGAATTTAGGATTCATAAAACCTGCCAAAAGGTTTCAACTGCATAATATTTATACAACAATAAAAACAGGACAAAAACTCAACCTCCATGGCAGAGGAATGAAAGCCATCTGGTTTTGTTGGACTACTGTATATAAACTATCTTGCTTTGAAAAGTTGTTCCATGGAATGTGATTTTTCCAGGGAGGAGAGGAGTTACAGCAGGTTGAGATGATCTCCTATGTCTCCTGCAGCAACTGGAAAGGAAAGTGCAACATGCCCAAACATTTTGTTGGCATGAGCACATCACCTGTGGCACAGAGATATGTTGTGTTTTGAGACAGTGAATTCCCTTTAAAGGCTGGCTGCTGCTTGTAGGCAGGTTGGTGTCTGCAATGAGTCAAATATGCTTTAGGATATAAAAAATAAACTCACACGTGTGAACTGCAAAGGTAGTTTTATTGAAAAAGGAATATAGGACCATTTTGCATGTTTGAGCTTAATATATTCAATTTTCATACACGTAATGTTACCAACAATCATTTCCCAAAGCATACTACTGGAACGGTGAATTAAAAATATTTTTCCTACCTTCCAGACCTCCATTGGTTTCAGTTCATTCTGCTATTAAAATCAACTTGTTGATACTTGAAACGTTCTTGGGATAGGTAATCCATCATCACCAACAAGACGTGTATTCAGGGTTTTTAGAAGGGTTTTTTTTTTGTTTGTTTGTTTTAGAAATTGTTAACAGATAAATACTATCATTACCAAATAGCAGTGTCATAATAAAATAAAGTCATAAATAACATGTACCCTTAACTCAGGTGGGACCAGCATCCATGGTGTCTGATAAGCTTTATCAAATTATGACACATACAAATAATGGCTTCTTTATCTTATCTAGCTTGCTCATCTATAAAATGAACAAACTAAAAAAAAAAAAAAAAAAAAAAAAAAAAAAAAAAAAAAAAAAAAAAATTAAAACATTTTTTAAAAAAATGTTATTTTATTTATCTATTTTTATTTGTATTCACAAGCATTTACGTAATTTTAGCATTTAACTGTAATAAAAAGCATGGAGTGAATGTATGCCTCCACCAGGGAATATAGTCCCAAAAGAAGACCTGCGTTTATGGAAAAATTTAAAGGACCGTGACTTCATAAGGCTGTGTAACTATTAGCAGGAGAAACATGGATTTTTAAGGTGGGTGTATCACTTGAATATTTGATTTTGAAAGATTAACAGATTTTGCAAAATATCAGGAAAATTGAAATATGGTTTTATTTTTTGGAAACGACTGTAATGTAACATGTATGAAAATTGACTATGTTAGGGTCAAACATGCAAAATGGATGGTATGGTCCTTTAACATGTTCTACACTTGCCAAATGTTAAAGGATATGCTTCTCCTACATGTTACTAGATAAGATCAAATTTCCCAACTTCATGCAAAAGTGGAAAGTAAATACCGGTAAGCACATTTACTCAACAGCTGTGTGTAAGTACAACTTTGAAGTACTGATACTTTACTTCAGGTGAAAATATTTTACTTTTTACTCCACTAAAGATGAATTGATGTCTGTAATCATTCAGTTTTTTCTCACTTTAATTCATTTATTGTGATTTCTGTCCTTTCATTATGTCCTTCACTCTTTCTTTCCTTACTTCCTCTTCAAACTCATCTGAAAGTAAAACAAAGCAGGAAGTAGTAATACACTCTTTGTATGAGTAACTGTACTTTGCATACTTGAGTACATTTCATAGCCAAATTTTATTCGCTTTTACTTAAATAAAATTCTGTTGCATGATTTGAGGAGTATTTGCCAACTCTTGCTACTTTACACTAAAAGGACCATACCGGTGATTTTGCGTGTTTGAGTCCAATAAATATAACCTGCATACAAGTTACATTACATTATTGGCAACCATTTTCCAAAACGTACTGCTGGAGCCATAAATATTACAGTTGTTTTTCCTACCTTCCAGGCAGCCAGTGGCTTCAATTCATTCCAGTACGACATAAAAAAAAAAAAAAAANAAAAAAAAAAAAAACAAGTTGGAGAGATTTGAAATATGCTTGATATATGTAATCCATCACAGAGAACCACAGAGCTGCACAGAAGAAAATGTACATCTACGCCGGCTAATATAGTCCCAGGCAAAGACGGCTTTTACTGAGAAATTAAAACGGCCGTGTGTGTTATGTGTTAGCAGGCAAATCATTGAATTTTAAGGTGTGTGTATCACCTGGACATTTGAAGTTGAAAGATTTGGAGATTTGGCAAAATAACACAAAAACTAAAATATGGTTTTATGTTTTGGAAAATTAATGTAACATGTATGCCGGTAGTATTTAAAGGGCTTAAACATGCAAAATTCCCAGCATGCTCCTTTAAGTTAGGCAGCAGTCATATGCTGCCTATTCAAATATGCACAGAAAGATGAAAATGTCTCTTTCTCTCTAACACACACACACACACACACACACACACACACACACACACACACAGAGGCTGTGTTGACAAAGGCTTTGTGGTCTGAAAGCTATTTGCTGTGAATGGCTCACATAAAGCGTGAGTGTGCTGCTTCACACCATCACTACAACTAACCTTCAACGATGTTCTCTGTAAAACACACACACACACACACACACACACACACACACACACACTCAGTCTGTGGTTTATTTATATCCTCTATCCCTGCTCGAACACTCGGTGCCAAACATCGCATCTGCTGCTGCCTCTCGACACTCCAATCTATAAAATTAAAATTCAGGCTAAATCTGTCTGCCGTTTATCACGGTGGATGTGAGCACGGCGGCTGCTGCTCGCACGAGGATGTTGGTTTAATACTGCTCGTTTGTGTGGTTTCACTGTAATCTGACTGGTTTTGACTGTAAACTCACAGCGACCTGGACAGCTGCTGGCCGGGATTAAGCAAAGCAGAACAGGGTTTGGGAGTCCCTGGATTATCTGGAGTACCTGGATTACCTGGAGTACCTGGATTACCTGCAGCTGCAACCAGATTACATTGTCATATTTACAACACAAAATATAAAAAGGAAGAAATCTGATTCAATTTATATTGGTTAAAACAGCGATCAAATTATCAACTACTTCTGTTATACCATATAGACTCAATTATAAGTTGAGTTTTTATTACCAAATTTCACAAAGTAAATCGGGGGTCGGCTTATACAGGAGAAATTCAAATTTGATCCCAGAGAAGGAAATTTCCAGGAGTGGAAATACTACCATTACCACTACCCATGAAATAGTTTAAATCATACCTTAGAATGAGATATTTCCTGACTAAACATCTTATCCAGCACATTTTGCGGCTGCCAGTAAGCTCTGCTGTGATTGTTCAGTTATGGCAATCAGCTGCTGAAATAAATATCATGTTTACCGGTACGTGATTATTTTCAGAAAATCACAGGAATACTATTACAATACCCAGAAAAACAGGTAATTTGCTAAACAAATAAATTGATGGAACAACATCAGGTGTTCGGCGTATATTCGAGATCGGCTTATACGCCAGTATATACAGTAATATCACTTCATATGTTAACATTTTGTTTCAGAGTTAAAGGCTGTAATAGTGATTATCTGTCTGGAAAACAGTATTTAGGTGCTATGTGTGTTCTTGTAAATATCCTATATAAACTTGTTTTTTTTTTTTTTTTTTTTTTTTTTTTTTTTTTTTTTTTTTTTTTTTTTTTTTTTTTTTTTTTTTTTTTTTTTT
>VXCM01006006.1:18397-51067 GCA_014773175.1 Lucifuga dentata
GGGTTCATGTTATATGATTATTGTGGCTGAGGTTTGGTTGATTAAAAGACCAAAAACAGCAGACTTTCCTCACATTGATGCCTGATGACCTGCATTTAGTTTCAGTAGTGAGCTGAAAATGTGTGGATTTAGGTCATTATAATAAAATCAGGAAGTGTATCTGTAAGTGTTTATAACATCAGATTTTACTATTTTTTATTTCTGAATATCCTGGATTTTGGATGGATTTGGGAAGGCTGGAGTTTTTCTACAGGGGGCGCTCTTTTTGTCTGTTGTAACTGCTCACAGTAATTAATCTGGCGAACTAAAATGATCTGATTTCAAAGCTTTCATTTTAGAATGACCAATTCAAAGTGTGACATTACAGTATCCATTATTGCTAATACGGTTTGTCTGACAAACTTCAACAAAAATAATCATCTGTTAAAAATCATCTGAAACCAAACCTAAAGTGCAGCAAACAAACCAAACCGGACTCTGTGGAGATTTCTACTGCTGACCAACAGATCTTCAGTCTCTGGCTACTCTGACATTATTATTTTACTACTTTGATGATATTATGGGCATTTGGCAGCGTTTTTTGACACTGATAGAAAAAAAAAAACCCTTAAAAACCTAATTCTTCTACAGTAGAGTTTTGCATGAAGCACAGCAGCCACATGCACGTTCAGCTCACTGTGTAAAGGTGGCAGTCGTGCACAGGATTGTACCATTTGTGCTGCACAGGGAGGAATTCAGCATGTCACATGAAACATCCCTTGCTTCCTGCAGCGCCGTGACGCTCCTCTTGACCCCTGCCAGCGCCCTGGTAAAACATTCCACTTTGACCCGTCAGGCTGTTTCTGCTTCCTGTTCTGAATGCTGACTGCTGAGGCTCTCAGCAGAGACACACGTGGATTTTTGTGAAACACACTGTCAACACTGATGCATTTTTCATGCGTGCGCACACCCCCTGTTTGCCGATCGGGTTTTGCTCCAGGTTAATGCTCTGCAGATATCATCCTAGCCTGCGATCCCGCGGCATGCACCTTTAAGCACTCTGCTCACTTTCCTGCATCACTATCAACACCGAAGCAGGTTGCACACACACACACACAACAGGCAGACACAACAACAAAGAGGGTTTTGTCAGGATTTGGGGGGGGNGGGGAGTGAGTCAATCAGTCTCGAGTTTCAAAAATGAGGGTGAGGCTCAGCCAGGGGCAGATTATCCAGCCAGAAAAAATCTCCCATGCTTCCTCTGTTTGGTAATATTTTCAGGAAAGCGACATAGTGAGCACGAGACAACACCTTCAGGAACTATCCTTCAGTTTTCCTGCTGTGTGCTGTTGCAATATCCATCTATCTATCCTTCCATCCATCCATCTATCTCGAAAGACAGTTTCTTTCCAGTTTTCTCGATCTATGGCACCAAGATCTCTAGAACCCGGCACTGTCTGAAGTTGATATTCAGCAGGTTTACTGCTCAGGACTCAAGGACATCTAGCATCACATGTGAAGTTGTTTGGATGAGCGGTTCTCAAATTGAGCTGTGCTGGTAAAAAGTAGTCCGTGTAGCAGGATACACTCCGGACGCGACAGCATATGCTCTGGTCCATGAGTACTAATAGCAGGCTGCGGAGCACACCATAAAGTCCGATGCATTCTGAACAGGCATGTTTTCAATGGGAACTGCACTCATTAATTTAATATTACTTTATTAGCAGGGGTGCACATATACATAAATATTAAGGCAGGGGGGCGNGGGGGGACCTCTAATAATGATAAACTTCTCCAACTTTACAAAGGAAATTCTTTACTTTTGCTCTCACATACACCCACACACACATATTGTATGAAAACTGAGTCAGGTCAACTGGATTCAAGTTTTTAAAGGTCTTTTTGTTTAGCAGTTTAAAACGTGTCAAATGTGTCTTTAAACCAAGGTTATGATATCTGTTCCTAAAAAACCCACACATCCAGGCTCTGAGAGTCCTCTTCTTCCTCCCAGTTTCTGCCTGTCATCACTATGAGCTGTTTTGAGTGGGCGGGGATGCTATGTTAATGAGGTGCTGCTCTGATTGGCTGANATCACTATGAGCTGTTTTGAGTGGGCGGGGATGCTATGTTAATGAGGTGCTGCTCTGATTGGCTGATCGCTTGGGTTCCAGAGGAGAATACAAACCATGAATATGCAGAAAATAAGTAAACCAACATGGCAGCATTTCAGGAGAACCCTACAGGATCCCATGTAGTGAGACGTACATGTTTGATCCTGAATCAGACCCACCACCACCACAAACTCAGTAAATACTAATAATACTACTGCTAGTAATACTCAGTAAATACCAGCACAGACTCAGTAAATACTAATGATACTACTACTAGTAATACTCAGTAAATACCAGCACAGACTCAGTAAATACTAATGATACTACTACTAGTAATACTCAGTGAATACTACCGTATTTTCACTGCCATTATCAGACTCCATACATTCCATTGCTTCAAAAAAAGAAGTAACCCATTTAGTTCATTTTCAAGTTTCAGCACCCACGTTCATCAAATAAAAGACTAAAAAAAAGTATTTAAAATTAAAATACTAAATGTGTAATCAATACTTCAGACAACGCTACAAAACAGAAAGTGTCTCCAACATACAGAACAGAGCTCTGCCAGAAACAAGATGACAATACAAATAAACAGTAAACAAATGCTTCATACAGCACACGTTACATCAGATTACAGGAATGTCTGTAGTAATATCTTGCATATTCCTGAATACGGGTACATTTTATTAAAATAATGAAATATAAGTCCCGGACACCTCCATGCCGCCACCGCCACGCGCAGAACTTCAGAGTATCTGAACAAAAACACACACACATCTCCGTGTGTCACGCAGACACGCTCACAGGTAAACATGTTAAGTATCATAAAATACCATGTCTGATTCTCTTTCTCTCCACGCAAGGCAACTGATTTATCAACAACGCTCCATAGACTATGTAAAAATCAATGAGTTAACAAGCTAATAGCGCACATGTTAGCAAAACGCGACATGTTATCAGGCCTGACTGCATCTTACTTGGAATAAACTGTAAATATTATCACAAAGACACTTACTAGTGGCACATTAGCTGTTGTTGGGTCACTTACAGTCAGTATGGATCCATCTTTAAGGGTCAGTTTAGAGGCTAAGCTAGCATTGTACTGTCCCTTGTTAGTGAAGTGGTTAGCACAGACAAACTAATTAGCAGCAACTGCAGCCGGAATGCTGTTAGCATAAATAAAATCTAACCACTGTGTTTTCTTTTGTTTTTTTTTTTTCTTGTTCCTCCAATGCTGGCAGGGAATATAGACATGCCAAGTGTTGCATTGTTTCTGCAGCCAACAATGCAACACTTGGCATGTCTACTTCTAACTTTTGACATCTCTGAGTCGAGTGAACTACAACAATGGCGGCTATAGGCACTGACAGCAGAGAGGAGTGGGAGTGGGAGCTGGGCATTATGCAAATGAGTCCTGTTGTGACGTAGATACAGGAGCAAAATCAAAATGGCTTGTAGAAACACATGCTTACCTAAAATGCAGGCTATGGAAACAACGCAGAGGTTTTGGCTTTCCAAATTCTCAGGTTTGATAGGCTGAAGGATGGCTATAGTATATATGCATGGGCAAGGAAAAACATGTTTTTCATGACATGGGACCTTTAATTGTGAAGGATTTAAACCTCCAGTAACTCCACTGGAGTTACTGGAGGTTTAAATCCTTCTGTTGATTTCTGACTGATGAAGCCTTTGGATGGATGGTGAAACATTTCAGAATTTAAAATACTTGAATCCAGTTAAGCTGACTCAGTTGTCACACAATATATCTACCCACCTGGATGACTGAGAATCTTCATCACAATACACATACATAGTGAACGTGCTATGTATGTGTGTGTGTGTGTGTATGTGTGTTCACAAACTCACATTGCCTGTTTAATTTTTTTAAAACACTTATTTCCTGATGCTTAAAAACATGTAGTGAGGACAGGCTGTTTTGCTGCTGCAGGTAGAAGTGGGACGTGTTCTCTACCTGCTGCAGGTGTCTCTCCTCACATTTCTCTGATTTATTTGCTCAGGACAGGTGAATGAGCTCACGTCCTGCACAATGTTAAGGCGAATTCAATTAATTTTACTGCAGTCAAACTTAGGGAGATGGACAGAGAGACAGCCATGAAGTGAGAAATAGAAGCAAAATGTGCACAAAATCTCTCTCTCTCTCTCTCTCTCTCTCTTTCTCTCTCTCTCTCTCAGGGTTGCAGCTTCTAGGTATGCACATTAGCCATTACCGTGCGTTTACCTTTAGAGGGTGCGTGCATACTTGGTGCAGCTCTGTTTATTAGGACATTTGTCACGTTTCCTGCAACAAACAACAATCAACGAGAGGATAAAAAAATAATAACGTTTCATTCGAATAGAATAAATTAACAGTAAAATGCTTTGAGGAATCTGCAGATACCTCAATGGACTGTTTTGTGGACAAAAATAGACACATTCAATTTATTTTCAATCCATCTATTCAAGCTGCATCAACTCAAAGTGCATCAAAAACCACAAGCTGGAATATTTATGAAGCCACTAAACACCATGTATGCTTCAAGACACAAAGTCTTTCTTTCTTTCTTTTTTCTTTCTTTTTCTTTCTTTCTTTCTTTCTTTCTTTCTTTAACTCTGTGTGTTTTACACTGAAACTATCTTTCCTGTCTCTCCTCCGTGTCTCTTTATTCATCTGTTGGGTTTGAAGTAAAATTGCATCAGCACATCATTCCTTGCATTTAAAAAGCTCTGCAACCTTTTGAGCCTGTGCATTCAGTGACTCCAATCTGATGTGATATTGATGGTTTTTGTTCTCAGCAGGCATCAGACAGGCTTCCCTTACACACTCCCTGAAGGTCACACTCGCTCAGAGTGCACATTTTGACTTAACAGCTGTGTGCTGAATTTTAATGTCATAATTTATTTAATTTTGGTGATAAATCAGCTATTTGATCACTTTACTAACATCACGTTCACCTCTGTGCACCCTGTGTTTATTTAGTGACAGTTTAGCATAATCTGACAAGAATTAACATCCCAGCATCTTCACACATTGAATAAACTGGACAAATTGATGACAGCTACAGGATAACTTCTCAGGTGTAGTATACTCACTGCTGAAATGGACAAAGAAGGTGACAGTACTGCTATCCGTGTGCTGATCCTCCAGAGGGGATTATATTCAAAGCTGAATGTTGACAGGTATGTATTGAGTTCAGAGTGATTTTTGTTTAATGTGTGGCCCTTTGACCATGAGAATGAAATTTTATTGGCCCCATCCTCATCAAGTCTCCCATCCCTACTATATATAAGTACATGGTCCCCCGATTTAATTCATCCAGCTGCCAACTTTGCTATTGTTTTTCTCTGTGTTGTTCTGCAGGAGATACGGAAGATTTAAGAGAGGTTCTATACTCCTGAAAATGTCCCAGTACTCTGAAATGAAAATGAACTGGTCCGCTTCAAGCACTGGATGTACTTCAAAAGACACAACATGGTGACCACATCTGAGAAGACCTGCAGGATGTTTTTCTTTTTTTTTTTTTTTTTTNTTTTTTTTTTTTTTTTTCGTCCATTAATGCCTGTGGGGCTGCAGAAAGCTGCTAGCACCTGTTAGCAGGCTGATACTCTGCTCTTCATTTTGGTCCAGCAGAGGAAGTAGTAAATGAACCAAGACAAAAGTCAAGCTCCGCCCACTTGCCCTTACCAACACAACCAGTTGCGTGATATTTGGACCAACTACTGCATGGAGATGTATCAGAAGTGGAGAAGACAAAGGCAGTTTTACATAAAAAAGCAGAGCCTAAAAAGCCACAAGGCTTATCATGTGACGTTTGTATTTTGTGATTTTTTTTTAGTGTGATATCTGACAGATGTAATACATACAGCATTAGGAATATAATGTACTGAAAAAAAAAATCATTCTTAAAAAGTTACCATATAAAACTGTTTAAAAATGAAAACCAAAAACACATCCGCCTGTCTGTCTTCTATCTATCCGTCTCTGTCTGTCTGCCTGTCTGTTTCTTAGCAGAATCTCAACAGCTACGTTGATAACAACAAGTCTGATGAAATGAATGAACTTTAGTGAAACATGAAGCAGCAGATGATGGTTTTGTGGTGTAAACAGCACCACCTTGTGGAGATTTAGAACTTATTTAATCTTTGGCTCATGCCGTAAAGCTTGAGCTGTGAAGCGTAGAGGAATAATTAAACTGATGTCCAGTGGCGTGCACGTACAAAATCGTGTGGTGGAGAGCAGCTGCGACGCCCCCTGGAGGACGAGCCAATTTACTCATAGCTTTAGGCTTAGCTCAGGGTGTGTAACAGCATACAAAACCCCCATCCTCATCCTGACATAGTGTGAACCCGCAAAAGCATGAGGCATGGGCAGAGGTGGGATTGGATGGCGATAGCACTCTCGTTCTGTTGGTCTAAAGTTTGACGAGGTTTCTGTAGAACACGTTGACTGAGAAACTCTCACTGAGAATAAGCAAACTTGACATTTCCCAAAGCATTATCTCAAAATTACTAAGCTTTCCACGATTTTAAGTCCTGCAGCAGATTTCGCTTTACAGAGCTGCACATTGCTATTCAGAGCACACAGGAATACTCAGAGCAATTTGAGCTTGGAAACTTCTCCTCTTATGCAAGCCAAAGCACATAGCCAGAACCCAGTCTTTCCTTTAATGAGAGAGAGATCATATTCTCACCATCCTTTCTTTTGTATTCTCTACAGTGGAGGCATCCGATAGCTCAGGAGGGCTGGTTAAACAGCTATATCAACTTTACTGCTTCTTCCAAACCAATGGATGAGAACTCAATGCATGGAAGAGAGCAGAGCGTGGATGGAGGGATGGAGGCATGGACAAACAGACATTTAGAAAGATTAAATAGTTTTAAAGACTTTCCCTACAGCAGAATCCCAATTTACAAGCCTATTTGTGTCACACATCACATAATACTGTGTCTCAGCATCATAAAACACAGCACCAGATTTAATTTATTGATAAAGGCGAATAGCATCATGCATGTTCCTTCATTCGTAAATGCCTTTATTATCATCATTTTAGTGTTTCTCTTGATAAAGGCGTTACTACAGTATTTCTTATAAGCAATTCATAAAACAGGCAAAACTTAAGACCTGATTCAGTTTGGTGGTAAATTTTAGCAGTAAGAAACTAGTGTGACATTTTAAACTGTCAATGATCAATACATTTCTTAGATAAAAACACTCAGCTAATCAGTCCATTTATTTATTCAGTTTATTATTTTTATCTGATCTCACACACATTCTGGTGGCATTAGGCCTTTCCCTCAGTTAGCCCTCAGTACTCTCTCTCTCTCTCTCACACACATGGGGGAAACATTCTAAATTTAGAGAAATTTAGGGAAAAAATTCTAAAATTTACCTAAAGCATTATATTTTGGTGTATGTGGATTGTTTATATGTTTGCTCAAACATGCAGGATTGCTGGTATGGTTCTTTAAGACGTGGCTTTTAAATATGAAGCAGTTTATTAAATCTCTGATTTTCTTTAATCTGAGTCTCCTCTTGCAAAGTGATCCGGTAATGGGACAGCAATGCCCTGATTAATGCAAGAGAAGCTTTATGAATGAGCTTCAATTATCACAACATATTTAATGTGATGCTGTGTAATTACCATGACTTTTATGAATTACCCCATTATGCTTGTGGAAGGATTCTAACAATTTTTGCCTGATTTGGTCTCTGCCAGCTGTTATTATTATTGTAAACTGATCCAATACCACAGGAGAGATGCAGAAAATAGGCTGAATAAAAAAAAAAAAAAAAAAAAAAAAAAACTGATGCTGAGGCTTATTATTTTATAATCCAGGTTTCACTGCAGACTCACAGTTCAGCAGAAGTTCACACTCTTCCAGCTCGATCTGCAGGTTAGATTGTACTTTCTCAAGTCTGTCGTCTACTTTTCTCCCCAAAGTGGCTTTTATACAGCTTTTCTTCACCTTTTCTGTACAAATAGCATCTCAAGTCATTAGTGTATTTGTATTCTCATGGCAATAAGTTTCAACACTTGTAGCTTTTAACTGTATTTACAGTCATTTAGCATTTGGTGTCAGTACTAAAAATGACAATTGGAAGTTAATCAGTTTTTCACTTAACTGCTCCAATAAATGCTTTAAATAAAAACTCTCAGTGTGTTGTGATGCTAAGTTAAATTAATTTACAAGAATATTAAATATATTTGAAGAATTAAATGAATTGAATGAAATAAATAGTTTCTTTAAGCTGTTCAAGTCTTTAAATAATAGACCCTTCACATAATGTGAGAAGCCTTTTCAAGAACTTCCAGATAACCTGTCTGAAAAAAGTGCTGAGTTTGGAAAACCACAACCAGAAAAAAAATAAAAGGAAGCAAAGAGTAACTGAGTACAGCTGAAGATTTTTAGCCAAAATGGAGGAAGACAGTATGCAATAAGGGGAGATGAAGGAAGCCAGGCCACTGAAGAAACATGAAAGATCCTGCATAGTTACTGATGAGAGGATGGGAGAGGAGGGAAGGTGATGGATGGGTGAGAGAAAGTGAGAGGGAGGATGAGAGGAGGCCAACAGCCCACCTGGCAGCGATCCGCTGAGATGGAGGAGAGGATCTGCCTGAGGTCTGGACCAGCTTCATCTCAGAAGCAGCAGGCCATCAGAAAATCAGCATCCAGCCCAAAACACGGGGACAAACGGAATCCAAAGAAATATTCAGTCAGGAGGAATCAGCACCTACAGAGAGGAAGACTGAGTCACAGAACATCACGTGTCCCAGACCAGCATTTTACCGTCCAGCTTTCTTCCAGACTGCTCTGACTGGATTCCTGTGAGGATGAAGTGGAGGAAAAGGCTCGTGAGCACTGAAATCTAAATGATTTAACACTTCACACAGTGACTGTGCTCAATCAATTTCATGACACTGACAGTGCTGCCACTCAGATTCAGGCTGATATTTCTTGTTCATAAAGATAGATTGTAGGCACTGCTAGCCCTAGCCTTTCTGGGGCCCTAGGCAAGTTTTTTTACTGCCCCCCCCCATCCAGCAGCACATTATCAAGCTAAAAATAAATAAATAAATAAATACATTAATAATAATAATAATAATAAATAAATAAATAAATAAATAAATAAAAACACTGATGGGGTTGAATAGATTACTAAATAGCATTTGTCATATTTAACTTGACCATTCTGACCACCCTAGTGGTACTGACATCCACATCTGGTTCCTTTTCCAAACTCAGACAATGTGATCAACAAAGGAATTCAATAGCTCAAACTCAAAACCCTCAAAATGATCAGCACCACGCAAAAAAAAAAAAAAAAACNAAAAAAAAAAAAAAAAACACACGTGAACAGCTACAAGTTGATGCCTGCCATGGTTGTTTTGTAATTAATAAAAGTGACTGCCCTGCAGCCCTGCTAGCACAGTCCAGAACTACACCCATTTTGTATAAAAAAAAAAAAAAAAAAAAAAAAAAAAAAAAAAAGAAAAAGCAACTGTTTGAATATTTCCCCTCTGGTTGTAGGTCATTTAGGACTCATCCTCTGGTACCATGAATATCTCAGCTCATTTCATGGAAATTCAACATTATTTCACAACATTATTATTATCACAACATTATTTCACAACATTATTGTGAACATGCCGCAGACCAAAGTGTTGATCAGGGACATTTTGATGAGTTTTTGGCACTAATCTAAAGGTCAAAAGTCCTACTAATTTTTTTTTTTTTTTATAATTGATTTAATTTGATAATTTATTCTTCCTTTTGACCCCTCTCCAGAGTGTGAGGAACAAAGAATAAAACAACACACACACAAGCAACAACCAGCATACAAACTAAATACTTTACATATACATGAGTCAATTACATTTAGAAATTAAAAGCTGCACAATATTGTCTTTAATAAACTTAACCAAATGAAACAAATCTTTAACATCAATTTTTTAAAGTTTTTAAAAGTAGGACCAACTCTATAATATATTTTAATGAATTTATTCCTATCCTCAAAAACAGAACAGATAAGCACGTAGTGAAACTCGTCAGTTAGGTTGCCTGTCAAACAAAAAGGCCACAGTTTGGGCATATGATCATGCGTGTATCTGCACTCTGGAATCAGCAAATTATGACTCACACACCCATATTTAGACATATAAATTCTATCAACCGGGCACAGCAAAGTGAGATATTTCTCAAAATCAACTTTAAGCAATCTTTAGTTATCACACAGAGGGTTAGTGTTTAATTCATTGTGCCAACTCTGTAAATCCATATCTTTAAGGCTCAAATCGCAAACTTTGGCTACGTTCACATTACAGGCCTTAATGCTCAATTCTGATTTTTTAATCAGATCTGATCTTTCTGTGTTGATGGTTCACAGCCATGTTTGTAGTAACCTGTATCAGACACCATGTGAACACGCTGAGGTCCTAACCTGCCACGCATGCACAGATTTAATTAAAATGTGCGCCGCATGCTACAAGAACAACAACAAACATGTTTTTGTGTGACAGAACATGGGACGCAGTTTGTCAAGTATTTCTGTGCACATCATTTCATATATAACACTAGGTCTTCAACGTGCTGAAAATAACATTTACACCAGTTTTACAAGCGGAGTTGAGACGTGTAATTTTACTGGTGGTGACTGTGGAGCTGCTGGGCTCAGCCTCTGCTGTGTGAGAGTCACGTTACATCAGTAACGCTGCCTCAGGAAGTGAAGCGCCTCGCTGTTTTTTATATTTTCATGATATCTGCAGTGCGCCCCTGAAACCTGAGAGGCAATCAAAATACAGATCTGAATGGGAGACAGAATATCTGTTGCTGCATGTCAGAGCAGAGAGAGGTGTGGGTATGAGGGAGGAGCCAGTTATGGTGGGACGCCATGTTCACAGAGAACAGGCCACTGAAAACTTTCTGATGTCTCCATATAGAGAAAACTTTCTATACGTCCATGTCTCCACATATTTCCAACAAATTTAAAACTTCTTCATCTCCTTTGCTGACCCCCGTCGCTGTTGTTGCTCTGCTCCATATTTATTTTTATCAGGCTGCTATGAGGCTCCGACACTGAATGAGGACGATATGTGATATGTGTGCAGAGAAGTGAGATGTTAAAAAACCCACATGAATTCTGATATGAGCAGTCAGACAGCGACACATAGCCAGAGATCGGATATGGATCAGATCTAGGACCACATATGCAAGTGGCCCAGATCTGATATNAAAAAAAAAAAAAAAAAAAAAAAAAAAAAAAATCAGATTTGGGCTACTTCAGTGTGTGATGTCAATGCAGCCTTTACATATTCAGGATTAAAAGCCCTACTGAATTCATTAGTGATTATTCATCCCACATGTCATGGCAGATGTGAGCAGTATTTGTTATGCAGCATATTATTTGGCCCAAAGAGTTGGACTGATTAAATGTAGTCAGTGTGTTTACAGGTGGACCTTTGCAGAATCAGGAGCTTTTCTTCATCAGTCTGACTGGCTGTCTTCCTCACTCTTTGGCTTCATACAGGCCTGCATACAGTCGACACTAAGTAGACCAGTGACTGATGCTAATACAAGCTGTATTAATGAGCTACAATCACATTCTGCTCCAATTATTTACTAGCGGGTTGGACCCGGCGAGCTAATTCTTGGTCAGGTGGCTCTGGGTCGAGTAAGGAGATTAATGGAGGCTCTGTTTGCTCAGATGAATCGCATATGGTTTGTATCAAATCATTCTGCTGTGACGTGCAGACTGAGGGAGAGTTTGGACCGTGTCAAGTCTGCTTCTAGTTCTCACTCGCTGGGCTGAACTCTGCTAACGGAGCTGAAACTGAACACATATGGCTATGATGTAGACCTGCATGTGTGTGTGTATGTGTGTGTGTGTTTTGGGGTTGTTACGGGGCTAACAAAACATGCTTGTGACCTGCTTGTTTCTGGAGCTGCAGAGAAAATTTGGATGGAGAAACTTTTCCCTTCATTACTACCAAGGTGCCCTTGAGCAGCACATTCGAGCTCCAGCTGCTGTTTTGTGGCACCATCTGCAAATGAATATTGAATGTGAAGGTGTGTGCCAAATTCCTGCTACATACTAAGATCATTCAATACACTATATATTTCAATATGTACACTACTATATTTGTCATTGTGCGACATACATGTAAAATACTGTGCTTAACTGACTGGAGGGACTAAACATTCTGGTGTGTGATTGGTTAGATGATGGATGATTGGATGGAGGGCGTCCATTAAAATCATATAAAATGGCACTTATTGCTGGCTGAAAGGATGCTGGGCTAGGCTCTGGTACAGAGACGGGATTGGTGCATGGATATTTATGAGGGATGAGCTGAGTACTCTGATTAAACGAGTATCCGTTACAGATAATGCAGTTTTTACAAGCACAAGTACCATCTGAGTAAAATATGTCAGTATCTGTGAAGGAAAAACAAAAAAATCTGATTGGGTAGCTCTTACTAGAGCTATGTCACATGGTGCGTGATCGTCCAGGCAGCCAATCAGAGAGAGCTCCTCTCTACACAGAGCTGCTGCTGCTGCTCCACACATGACTCATAGCCACTCTGTCCACACTGGTATAGTAGCATCTATTAGCTATAGCTTAGCATAGTAGCGTCTATTAGCTATAGTTGCTATTCTCAGATTCAGCTCAACATTATTCTCAGTCTACAGCTAAACACACACACATTTACTGTGGACATTCACACAAAGATACTGATACTAACACACATTTCTGCTAGCTTCTACTAGCTTCTAGGCTAACTAGCCAGTTAGCTAGTGATTATTATACATCCACTGTACACATTGTGCACATTTAGATGTCGTTGCTAACCTGAAATCATAATCTCTCTCTCTCTCTCTCTCTCTCTCTCTCTTTCTCTCTCTCTCTCTCNCCCCCCCCCCCCCCCACACAAAATAACGTTAAAACCCTGTGATCATACAAACATCACACTGTTCAGTGTTTATATTTAATTTTCAAAAAGTTAAAAAAAATTCAATAAAAAAGACAGTCATGTTGAGAAAACTAGTTCATGCATTTATTTACTTCCTATGTGTTAATCCTGCATGTGTTGTGTTGATTGACTGAAGTTAATAAAAACTTGATGTGTAAATAGTTCTCTGACTCTGATCAGAAACATTGATCTGAAGATCAATTCTGAGGCTGTTCTGTCAGTAATTTTCTAATAAACAACAAATAGAGCAACTTCTGATCAACGCATATCCATGTCAGGCTTAAAACACCGACTTCTGGGTTAAGTCCCGCCCATACGAGTATGGATACGGATACAAATTAATTTAGTTGGTTGAACAGATACAGATAATGGTGAACTCACTCATTCCTAATATTTATAAATGTCACAAAGATTTTGCATTGAAAAGCATCTCGTTCTGGATTCTGTGGTGCCGTTGATCTCAGCAGGTTAAAACCCGAGATTCCTTTTTGCTCCATGAAGAAACTACATCCATTTTAAAATAAGAACTTTTCTTTCCTTTTTTTTTTTTTTTTTTTTTTTTTTTTTTTTTTTTTTTTTTGTGTGGGCTGTCGCTGTCTCCATTTATTTACTGCAAGTCGCATCTCCTCGTTCAAAATAACTTTATTGATTGATTTACTGAGCGGGAAGACGTGTCCGGATGATGTTTTCTTGTTATCTCTGAATGAGTGCCAGCTGTGCAGATTCAGCTGCAGCTGCACAGTTGTGACCAGATGCCGTCCATTTGTGGTCGAGCGAGTTGGATTGGATTCTGATGGTGATGCATCTTGTTTGCATTTATGTGCATTTACGTTATCATGAATATTTTTCTCATCTGGATACAGACCACATGTTGTGGAGGTGTAAATGGGGCAGAGAGTCACGGTGGAAAGATGTTTTTCCAGATGTTTGTGATGAATGTTTTTTTCTGTCCGTTTTGTGCTGCACTGTGAGATAATAGTGGCCATCACACTTTTTTAAAGGACCATACCGTCCATTTTGCATGTTTGAGCCTAATATATGAAATTTTCAAATATGTTATGTTACTGACAATCATTTCCCAAAGAATAACTGTATTTCAGCTTTCCCTTTGCAAAATCTCTTAATCTTACACACCTTATGTGAGTGTAAAAGAGGGAGTTGCTGATAAAGAAGATGGAACTACATCAGTGACGGAGAAAGTTAATATAAACCAAATTTCTATACCAACATTTAACCAGCCAGAGAAAGAGAAAAGAAAAGAAAAGAAAAGAAAAGAAAAGTGTATGCATACTGTGTGTGTGTGTGTGTGTGTGTGAGGTAATTCATGGCCGGCTCATCACATGACAGAGTAGATAAAGTGGAAGCCGTGGAGCAGCATCTGCAGCCTCACAGCTTCACATCAACATCAGGAAGTCTGCTGTGATCATTATTTAGCAACACCCCCCCCCAACACACACACACACACACACTAAAGGCCCTGTGGCCTCTGGAAAAGAGCATGACACTTTGGAGAGAAGACCATTTAAAAAGACATGGAACCCAGGCCGACCTCACCCAGAGCTCCAGCAGCTGAGATTATTCCCGTTTCCCAGCAGGGACAACATGTCCGTACTGACTGCAGTTTTTTTCATCATCGTCGCTATGACAGCTGACTTCTCATCGTCACCTGAACCATTTTCCTTACACTGCATTTTTATTATGGTTGTAGGTCAAAATCACAGAATGTACGACTGCTTCAAAAGTTTATAATCACTTGTCATTTTAAGTACTTCTTACTATTTTATTCAATAAGTGTGTTTTATTTAATTTTTTTCTCTTTGTGCTTTTTTCCTTTTTCCCATTTTTTTCCCCTTTTATATGAAACAAACACCAAAATGTATTTTAAGATGTTTTATTTAGTATTTCAAAGTGTTTAAATGATAAATAACAGTATTTTAGTGAGGTTTAATCTCTGCTTTGTAAATATTCAGCATCAGTTTCTACAGCGTCAGGGAATAATCTAGAATTTCCTAATAATGTCTGGAACCACATACAGCTTCTCTACATGAATCTGGAATCATGTACAACTCATATCAGGATTCTGTACAATTTAAATAAAATGTCTACATTTTTTACAGCTTCTTGTAAATTATTTTAAACCTGTAGGTGCAAAATATTAACAGACATATAGCATCATTTTATACATAGATATGAAACTAAACTAGTTTGACATGACTAGAAACTTTGATTCTACGTGAAAATCACTAGAGATTCCAGACTTTGGAGTGGTCGTGTAATTAAATTAAAATTAAAAAGGGAAATCAAATTTGCTTCCCTTGTGCTGATACTGATTGATGATTTTTGTTGCATCAACGAGCGTAAACCTTTTCCTTCCTGCAGTGCACTGATTATGCCCTGCACTCAGGCTGGACGTGCACACGATCCTAATTTTTTTCTATCACACATCAGTTTTTTTGGCATGTGAGGATTGGGTTGGGAAAGGTTTTCACTTTTAGGAAAACACAGAATATCCTCCTTATTCCAGCTAGCTCGCTGTAGAATTGAACAGAAACGTGACTTCTGTTGAATTAACGGAAGTAGCAACACACAAGTGTTGTTCCATAGAAAATAATGGTGAGACTCTCAGCATTCCTCAAAACAGCTTGTCTCAACATATTTACTGTTTTCTTTAAATTATTTTTTCGTTCTTAGTTTTGTTATTTTTTTGATGTAGTATCGATGACATAGTTGATGAAAATGTCTTTACGGAGTTCAGGAAGAAGTTGTTCTACATTAAAACAACAACATCAACATCTACCAAACAATAAAAACCAAAACAGAAAGGGATTGTTCCTGTCTGAAATAATTTCTACCATCTACCAAAAGAAGACGAAGCCAAACGAATACTGTTAAAAACTTAAATTTGAAGAAATGACCCAAACGGTTATGTCTGTTATGTTCATTTCAAATCTTCAAATAAAACTTGAACCAAATAAATAGTATCCACATATCTGTTTCTGGCAACCATTTTCCAAAACATAAATTCATCTTACTTTGTCAAAGCCCCTAATAAAACGTTTTGAAAGGAAATGTTCAGGTAATATATCCGCCTTAAAATTCATTGTTTCACTGTTAACACTTATGCACAACTGCAGAAGGCACAGTTGTTTTAATTTCTCAGTAAAAGTAGTCTTCTACTGGGACTATATTCTCTGGCGGAGACATACATTTCCTTCTGTGTGTAGCCCCATGATGGACCGGTTAAATTAAGTAATTTTGGCCAAAAAACAAACAAATAAATAGTGTGTGGTTTGCTGTGATGGATTACTTATCTCAGGCACATTTCAAGTCTCTACAATTTTATTTAAATAGAATGGAATGAATTGAAACAACTGGAAGGTAGGAAAAAGATTATTTTTTTTTTTTTTGGAAAATGGTTAGCATTAATGTAATGTTAATGAGGCCATTATTTTTGGGGGCTAAAACCTGCAAATCTACTGGTTTAGCCTTTATTTATGCAGGGGTAGCTCACTGAGCATTAAATGTTCTTTTTTAGGAACATCCTGCTCACACACCTATCAGTGTGTGAACAGAAAGACTGCTCAGTGAACAAAGTGAAATACTTTGCTGAGTGAAAAGTGCCTCAGTTAAAGCTTATTAAAGCTTCAACAACAAGAGGGCGATATAATCAGAACCTGACAGCAGCATGCAGCAGGGAGGTCACTAACAGAAAAGACACTCTCTCTGATGGTTACACACCAAAAAGTAGAAAGCATTTCAAATGTAACTCAGACTGCTACAGCAACAAATAAACTTACACAAAGCTACAACATTCACAAAAAGGATTATAACAGATATTTACAACAGACATATTTCCAACAGAACTAGAACTCAAAGCATGTAACAATGCTGCAAGGCATGCTGGGAGAATCAGAGCAGAATCACGTGTGTCATTTAACTCAAAACAATTGATCATTAGTGCTCTAAACCCTAAACTCCTGCAATAGTTGAGTTGTACTAACTTTTGCAAGGTTTTTAAGGAATACTCAAAAACTTTCCTTCCTTACTCAGCTTTTCTGAGTGGAGTATTGGGATTTACAGTGTACCAAAATATGTGTTTACGTCGTTTACTGATTATCTTAAGTTGGTTTGTATTACATTTCGTGGTGCAATGATATGGCAAAGCTGAGTTTCCCAGCTAAAAATTCATGGCGCCTTAATTTTTTTTTGATTTCCCCTGTTTTTTTTTTTTTTTTTAAACCTGATAACTTAAAAAAGTAAGTTGAATGAACACTGACAACAGTATTCAACTTTCTAATAGTCAAGACAACAGATGATTTTTAGCTCATTTTCTCTAAAACTTAGAGGCTTGAGTGCAACATCCAAAACTTATCATGATTCCTTGAGTTAAAGAGAAGAAATAAGTTCACATAACTAAAGAGGGCTGTTGTGTTTTACAGTGTTTTTTTTTTTCACTCACCTGCACAGTACACATTTAAAAGTTAATCACAAAGTCCAGTGTCCATATAAAGGATGTAACTTTCATAGTAATGTGTACTCCACATTAAATGCACATAGAAGTAAACAGCAGTTACCAAACAGCTTCAGTGCCTGTTTTTACTTGTCTTTTGGTTGACAATTTTTTTGTCATTGCTAAAATAAAATGTTTGAAGTGTGTTAGCTTGCAACGTTTTGTCAAAAATAAAATACATTGGAATATTTAAAGGTATTGTTTAATTTCTTCTCTTCCATACAATTTTGTTGAAACAATGTAGTTAATACAGTCTCAAAATCAAACTAGTATAACTAATTTAATTAGAAGAAAATACATTATTTATATTAACAAATGAATTTAAGTTGCAGTAAATAATGTTAGATTTGTTTTTTTACTATGTTTATGTATGTTTAATTTAAAGTAGTTACTTTATACAACTTGGACTCCAGAAAACAAATTATATATGTGAAAAATTAATTTTGAGTAAAGACTACTAATCTAAACTTTAATATGTCTACTGCATCCAATTAAGGGTCTATGTTAATAAACTTAACCTGTTTAGTTTTACCTTGTGTAAAAACTTAAATGGTTTAAGGCAACGGGTTTCCACGCAATTTTCTAGTAAAGTCAACTAATTCGGGATAAAAGTGTAGTATGCTTTGGGAAATGATTGTCAGTAACATTATGTGTATGAAAATTGAACATATTAGGCTCAAAGGAAGTTATGGTCCTTTAATTCACTCATGATGCAGAGAGAAATGGCAGCATCCAGAGCGACAATCACAGCTTCCAGGCGAGTCATGTTTACTTCAGCTACTGGTTTCTATTTAGCAATTAACCCTGCGTTAGCAACTTAGCTAATTTGTAAGTGATGGATCAAAGGGAATCAGATGATTATCAGAGGATGTAAGATTCATTCAGCTGTTGCTCTCAATGATTTGCGTTCACACTCAATTCCAGACTGGCAGGAAAAGATCTGAGTGGAGAAAGCACCTTCCTCTCCCTCTTTACTGCCGTAGTGCCTGTAAGCAGGGGATCTAACCCTTAAGTTGCCGTAGCAGGTAAGCTTGACTTAGGCAGCTTCCTGAATGTGAAGTTGCATCACCCACAGCACCTCTCCTGCTGCGGCAATTTGTTTTAAGCTTTGTCTTTATTAATTCAATGAAAATTTGGAAAATTCAGCTTAAATCTCTAAAGATGAATTCAAACTACTTTTTACCTCTAGTCATTTTACAGCGACATCTTCATCTCAATATCATCATCTGCATGATCTGCGCACTCGAGGCTACCAGCAGACTATACTACGTACACACAAACACACACACATCACACACACACATTCCAGTGCCAGGCAGAAGCGTTGGCTCTGGCCCAGCACCAATGATAGAGCACATAACAAGACAGACTTGTTTTAATGAATGGCCCCTTTCATCTGCATCTGCATGTGGAGAGCGAGGAGCAGCTCCACCTCCTCTGTGGCTGGACTTGAGTGTAGGGCTTGTGGGATGTGGGGGGGTTGTTGGGGAGGTGATGGGGTGTACTCCTCCCAGAGCTGGCAGCCTCCCATTGTTATTATTATTCTCCCCTCAGGAATCTTCAATCATCAAACAAGACCAAGTATTGCACTTTGAGAAACTGGAGGGAGGGAGGGATGTATGGATAGATAGATGAGTGTGTGTGTGTGGGGTGAGGGGTGGGTGGGAGTCAGGCATTTCCCATGCGAGGCTCTGCCGGCAGCATGGGGAATAACACGGCGCTCGCTGCGCCACGTCCGTCTTTCAGCAGCATCCACTAACGCAGAGTTTCACGTGTCAGCATGCTGCTTCAGCGAGAGGCCACTTCATGGAACATGTCCTGTTTTTCAACCTCGAACATCCAGCCACCATTTCACTGAGGTCTCATAATTACCCACTTCATGTTGAAAGAAAAAGAAAACAGTCCATGTTTAAATAAAAAGCACATGTAGTTTTGGGGTCTATTAATGATTCTTGCTCAAATTATTTCCTTCTTTGAATTAGAGGACCATACCACATTTTGCATGTTTGAGCTGAATATATTCAATTTTCATACACCTAACATTATTAAAAATCATTTTCCAAAGCATACTACTGGAACGATGAATTAAAAATGTTTTTCCTAGCTTCCAGACCTCCATTGGTTTCAGTTCATTCTGCTATTAAAATCAACTTGTTGATACTTGAAATGTTCTTGGTTTAGGTAATCCATCATCACCAACAAGACGGGTATTCAGGGTTTTTTTTTAGAAGTTATTAATTTTAGAGTTTAAGCAATAAAAAGTGTGGAGTGAATGTATGCCTCCACCGGGGAATATAGTCCCAAAAGAAGACCTGCGTTTATGGAAAAATTTAAAGGACCGTGACTTCATAAGGCTGTGTAACTATTAGCAGGAGAAACATGGATTTTTAAGGTGGGTGTATCACTTGAATATTTGATTTTGAAAGATTAAGAGATTTTGTAAAATATCAGGAAAGCTGAAATACGGTTTTATCCTTTGGGAAATGATTATCAGTAATGTAACGTATGAAAATTTAATATATTAGGCTCAAACATCCAAAATGGGTGGTATGGTCCTTTAAAGGGATTTGGCATCAGAATTACAGATTTGTATTGACCATCAGTTGTCATGGAGACTGTCTTTTACATTTGCACCTTATATTTATGTGTTTTCTTTATCTGGATAACAGCCAGATAAAGATTTTGTAAATGTCATCTGAATTTTGGTTTTCTTGAACATTTAAAAAAAATGAACATTTATATCACTATCATGAGAAAATATCTGAAATTCTATGGTTTTATAATATGTCAATTATAGCTTCTGACAGGCTTAATTATGAAGCTTCTTTTTTAAATTATTAATTTACTCCTAGATTTTGTTGATGAATAGATAACAGATAATATGCGGCACTGCAGCAGTATGATTATTTCAGAGATATTTTAGTTCAGTGGTGTCACAGGCTTTCACACAGAGTGGACGTCATGCTAATCGTCTCAGGGCTCCTGATTGGCCATTGACAGCGCAACCATAGTAACAGTGTCAGCGCAGCAGGTAAAGCCTGACAGGTACTGCTGTTTCTCCCCTGAGTGAGAAAATGTTTGTGTGTATTTTCTAAAATCCAGAAAGTGATCTGTTTGTCGGGCTGTATGGGCTGCAGCTTCTGGGATTAAATCTGGAAGTGTTTCCCAGTGTTCCCTCTGGTCAGGAGTATTTGGGATGTCATGGAATCTTAAGTGCTGTATTTAGGGACAGTCAGGGCATTTCATGTACCAGACATTGTTTTCTAAATGCTCAGAGATGATCATTACTTGTGACGGTTTTCTGGGGAAAGCAGATTTGACAAAAACAAAGCTGAGAGGAAGAGCAGTTTCAGGTCGCAGAGGATTCCTGCTTTTATACAGATTTTTAATATCAGGTCCACAGTGGGAGCTTTGTGAGCCCACTGATTATGATATGAAGAAATAACGTGTCGACAGAGATCCTATAAAGCACTTTCTCAACCCTGGAGCAATGGATTTGGTGGTTTTAAGTGGCAGGAAGAATTTGTGCATGTACATGTTGTCAAGTGAAAATCTTCATCTTTTCAGCAAAGGTCTAAATAGTTCTCTGACATGTCACATAACGTCTGTTCATACATGTGGCCTTTATGTAGCTGTTTTTATGTGAATAACAGCACATTGTTCCTTTAACTTTTTTCACATTACAGCATCAAGTTTCGAGCTTTCTACACTGGCTCAGCGTCTGAGATTTTAGGTTTTAGGTTTTAGGTCAGCTGTTTCTTGTCAAGCTCCAGCTCACTTCCACAGAATCCACAGAATCCATTACTGTCTTTAGCTTTGTCACGTATGGAAGATTATAAAGGACACAACTAAAATAAAATAAAAAATAGAGTGAATTACAATACACATTTGTGAAATACATGTTTTCAGTTGTATTTCATTTCCATCCACACATTTACTGTGTCATAATTAAGTTAAAAACATATGGTATAAACTCTTTATTTTTTTTGTTTGATTGAATTAATTGTTTTTCATTGTGACGTGAATTTTTCATGCCACATTAAAATCAAATCACAGTANGATTGAATTAATTGTTTTTCATTGTGACGTGAATTTTTCATGCCACATTAAAATCAAATCACAGTATGGTGAAAAGAAAAGATCAGGAGTTTTTCATTTCACTGTTGTCCAGCGGGGGCAGCATAGATGTGCTAATATTAAATGCAAAGCCCTTTCATTTCTTTTTCTGAAACAGCTGCATTATTAGTGCCAGAATGAAAAAGAAAACATAGTCCAATCACAGCGTGGGGGCGGAGCTTAAGGTGTGGTTTGTTCAGCGATCATGTCTGGTCAGAAGAGAATAAAGGATGAGATTGCGGCTCTGTTGCTACAAGTAGAAGAACACACAGTTAGCCATGATTTGACATGTAGAAGTTGACAGTTTCTGGTTCTATAATCCACATTTCTAAGTACTTGATTATGGAGGTAACAGGAATGTGTAGGGAGACCGACCCAGTCAATCAGACTGGTAATGTCCCTTCATTACCAGTCTGCATCTGGTAATGAAGGGACAGCTGCATCTTCAAACTGTTAGCGTGAGGCTAACTTGTTGCTACTGTTTGCAAAGCTCATTTTGTTNAGCTGCATCTTCAAACTGTTAGCGTGAGGCTAACTTGTTGCTACTGTTTGCAAAGCTCATTTTGTTTGTTGAAGAAACTCGTCTGTGGTAAGTTCTATGTTCCCTTTTTTCTCTACAACCACACAGAATGATATAAAGTCATTGCTAATGCGCATTCAGAACAAACCACGCCTTGAGCTCCGCCCCCACGGTGTGATTGGACTGTGTTTTCTTTTTCACTTTTTCTTTTTCTCCTGCATCTCTACTTCCGTGCACTGTGTCGTCGTTTCCGCTGTCAAGCATCTCATCTTGCCCTGGTGGATCCTCAAGCCCTTCGTGTCCTTGCAGACCTTGCCACAGATGCACTGTAATCTCGGTGTCATTAGTCATTAGTCTGTTGTCCTGTGTCGTTAATCTCGGGTCTGTCCTGTTGGGGTTCTCTCTCTCTTTGAGGGTTTAGTAGCTTATTTGGGTCTTCCTCTCAGAAGATGTATTTTGGGCTGCCAACCTCCCCACCCCGGTTGCCGTCAATCCAGCTGTCCACTGTCTCTCCAGTTGTCGCCACTCTATCTGTAGTCGTTATCCAGCCTGTTGCTGATTATCACTGGTGGTACCAGAACATTTCACTTTTTCATATATCTTCTGATGCACACACTTGGACACGTCATCAGTGTTGTATTAAATATCTTTATATGACCCATTTATGCTTCTTTCTTCATCTTTGATATTTCACATTACCACTCGCTGAAATCTTTACCACAGGAATTATTAAACTTCAACCTAAAGTGTCTTAGGCTGCTTTCACGTGATAAATGATCTGAGCGTCTCTTACCTCACTGCTACATGCCTGACAGCCTGCGCCTTGGTCAACACATGGCTGTTTACAGCCATTAACTAACCTACATCTAATCATCCACAACCATCTACAACCAACCTATAGCTAAGCTAGCTTTAGCTTCAGATATAGCTAACAGGTCAGGAATGCACTGGGCTGCGCGTTGCCACATCCAGAATGCATCTGGAAACACCCCGGATCCTGGTTGGTAACCATCCTGGCAGACCCATGGTCCATCCCCATCTCATGGAGGTACCCATCCATTTGCCACAGCCAGGTGTTACGTGGCATCCTCTTGGCCTGGTCCAGTCACTGGGGTCCTCAGCAACGAGGCACCTGAGTGCTGGATCGTCCTAGGAGAAACTCGTCACATGGCCATAATGTTGCAACTGGCGCTCCCTCACAATGCTGGTAATCTGTTTCATCCAGGCCTCCCGCTCATTCAACACAAAGTCAGACCAATGGTACCAAGAATTCTCCAGAGAGAGTACTGAAAACATCCAGTCTTCGTCTCAGGTCACTGGTTAGTGTCCAAGCCTCACACCCGTAGAGTAAGACCAGGAGCACCAGGACTCTAAAGACTTGGACCTTTGTGTTCTTGCAGAGATATCTGCAGCATCATACACCCCTGTCCAGTGACCCCATGACCCCACAGGCCCACCCCAGACATCTCTAAACCTCATAGGATGAGCTCCCAGAGACATGGATGCCACTACTGAGGTAAATCCCTCCATAAGTTCTCCTCCATAAATCCCTCCATAAGCTCTCCTCACATACAGACACACTGCTGATGGCTGAGTCCAAGAAGTCGTTGAAAGCCTGGATCTTAGTCTTGATCCAGGACACCCACAAACCCAGACACTCCAACTCCTCACTCAGAACATCCATTGACTCCACAAAGATCAATATGGCTAACCTGATGTTTAAAATACAAGTATGGATTATATGCCTGTTCACAAATCTGACTGCTGACATTTCGCCAAGCAGATCACGATACGATTTTAAGTCGTGTCGTACAGCTCAGGAAATGTCTCAACACAGCTGAGGAGTTTCCTCTATTATCGCTTCTGCTGCCAGCTGTCCTGTCACAAATCATTTATTGTTGGCCCACATGTTGTTTTCACAGAACTTGAAACTGACAGCAGATTACCCTTCTAAACCAAAATGTATGAAAATAAACCCACGGTAGACGGGTCAAAGTCGAATTTGGTTAAACTTTGAGTGTAGCATTAAAACAGAGAATCTGAGCAGTGACTGTCGCTCAAGGTGGCGTGATGCGACGTTGGGAGTCACTGCTCAGCTCCCAATACACAATACTGGAACACAGCTCAGCACACCGCTCAACGCTTCCCATGTGAAAGCAGCCTTAGATTATTTCTTCTAAATCTTTTTGTCATATGCACACGAGTACAAATAAAATCCAGCCTCTGCTGTTCACCCTTTTAACTAAGGAGCAGTGGGCAGCCATTGTACGGTGCCCAGGGCACCGTACAATGGCGCCCCGGGTGCTAACTCCAACTCTAGTCCAAAGCTAATGCCTTGGTCAACGGCGCTGACAGGAGAATTAAGCCTAAAGCCGGATTCACATGCTAAGTGTTGAGCGTTGCGCTGACCTGGGTGTTCCATTGTTGTGTATTAGGAGCTGATCGGTGACTCCTAACGTCGCGTCACGCCACCTTGAGTGCCGCATGACACTTGGATTCTTCATTTTGACGCGTTGCTCAAAATTAATCTAAATCAACTTTGACCTTTCCAACGCTGACCTTTCCAATGCGCAACCAATCACAGAGCTGCTGTACGTCACGTAACCAGAAGCACCACAACAATGGAGGAGGAGCTTATAATCTGTAGAGTATACACCACAACTTTAAAATCGTATCATGACCTGGTAAAAAAAAAAGAAAAAAAAGAAAAAAAAAAAAGGTGCTTGTTTGGCAAAATGTCAGCAATTAGATGGACGTCAAGTTTGGAAATTGTTAATATAGTGTCTGAAATGTGAGGTTTCATGAACCCACATTCACCGTTTTTTCGCTTTTCTTCTCCTAATAAGAACAGCATTTTTGTTTTTTGCAATGTCCATGTCGCTACCCAAGCCGAAACCGAAATCCGATTTTAACCATGAATGTGTAAAGATCATGTCTAGGTTACATCCTGTCTCTACAGTCCATGGTAACCGTTAAATTGTCATTAGCAACGAGCGCTTCCTGTCAGCACGAGGTTGAGCAGCGCTGCTCAGACTCCACTTGTGCAAACAGAACGCTGAACACCCAGGTCAGCGGCAACGCTAACGCTTAGCATGTGAATCCGGCCTACCATACATGTTTTTTCTTTTTTTTTAGATTAATAAAACTTCTCTGTTTAAAAAGTACAGTTAGATTCCAAGCTTCTCCTCCAGATAAATTCTCTTGCCAGTTTCTAATCCCTGCAGGCTCGCAGTGCTCGTCTGTGGTGCATGCTACAGTGCAGCACTCGCTCCCTCCCACGCTGAGTGCTCTTATCACAGAAAGCCCTGTGGACCAAACAGCTGTCAGCACCCTGTGCCTCCATATCTGCTCTCTGCTCAGGATCATCCACACACAGGTTTGGTGGCTGTTTGGGATTTAAAGCTGCACCAGGCAGTGTATGACCTAAATGTTCAGCCATTTTATTAGCTTAAATCACAACCAGCGCCTGCAGCATCGCTTCCCACCTAACTCAGACTGTAGATTCATCATATTTACCCAGATTATTTTTACACACACAAGGTGATTAGTCAGAAAATGACTATTACATAACAATTATTTGACCAGGTACTGACATTTCTGTCCACTTTCTGACACACACTTTGGGAAACAAACCCACACTTTGCTTTTTTAGTTGCATAAAGATGACGGGCTCTTCTTTTATTTCTGACAGAAATGTCTCCAGTTAGCTTCGTATGTTTGTACTGTGAAAGAAAACATTACATTACAGTTGTAGCTATGTTTCTGTATGTTACAGGCTAAACTGTTAAAGGAGCCTGATGTCACTGCAAGTTTTATCTTTTCTCAGTTCTCAAGCTTTCTGAATCTCATCACATTATTATTACAGTATGTCCTTGACATTTAGTTATTTTACAACAAAAGTTATCAGATGGTGCAGTGGCAGATGAGAGGGGAGATACACAAGAAAAGGTTGTGGGTTCACATCTCTATTTAAAATGAGACTAACAATCTTTGTCGCTCAACCATACAAACTTTATGTTTAGATTCTGTGGTTAGTCTCTTCTTGCTAAAGTTTGATGTAGCTTTTGCTTGTGGACAGTACATTTGAAACAGAATTAAAATGTGTCATGTGTTAGTTTATCCAATATCTGCTCCCCTGGAAGTTCCTAAAAATCATTTATTGTTGGCCCACATGTTGTTTTCACAGAACTTGAAACTGACAGCAGATTACCCTTCTAAACCAAAATGTATGAAAATAAACCCACACATTCTGCCAGCAGCAGCACTCGCTCCACAACCTCCACAAATACTTGACATTCATTTTACTCACACATCGCACATGCACAAACTATTTACAGGTTTCCCTCCTCCTCAGTAAGACAGATTATTGTGCTGTGTACAGAATCAGTCTGGCCTGAGGAATATTCACCCAAAGTCCACTCTGAGTCTTTAGAGTGTTGGGAGGGCCCGGCCTTCATCAGCATGCTGTGCACCAACAGACAGAGCTTTCTACCCAGCCTGCAGAACAGGACACAGGATTAGGGAAAGGACACATATTTTGTAAATGCTTCTTTTTACAGAATGGAAGCAACACAGGAAGATGACAGAGCACGAGGATTAAATAATAATACTAAAGTGGGGGAAAAAATGCATCTGTGCAGTCCTGGTTAAACATCCAACTCAAAGAGATCACATAAAAGCAAGTTTTACATAAGGATTTCATGAAAACACGTGAAGTTTTGCCCTGTCTGCAAAGCTTTAACAGCTCTTCTATTACTGATCTCTGTCTGTTCATGTCAGCTAATCGATAGGAATTCTAGTAGTGTTTGCTGCACTGCTGACTGCTGGTGGAACTGAACACTTCCTGAGGCGATTTGTTTAGGTCTGCTTCTTTCTATCTTTATGGATGGATGGACATGTTCTCTCTGTAACATCTTAGGGACAAATTCATGAAGCTGAGCTCAAGTCTTACTATGACGATAACAGCAAATATCGTCACGCAGCCATGTTCTTTCCCATCATGCAAAAAATAAGACCTGTTTCATTTGGGTGGTAAATTTCAGCGATATGTAATCTTGGAGATGTTTAAAACTGTATTTGCTTCACGTGTTAGTGATCAATAACTTTGATAGATAAGCTTACTCAGCTGATCAGTCAGTTTATTTAAATGGTGAGTTTTGATCTGATTTCACACACAAGCTTATGGCCCTGAGCCTCCTTATCTGCTGCACCACTCTCACACACACTACTATACTCTCTCACACATGCTACTATACTCTCACACATGCTACTATACTCTCGCATACGCTATTATACTCTCACATACTACTATACTCTCACATATGCTACACATATGCTACTATACTCTCACATACGCTATTATACTCTTACATATGCTACTATACAACCAAAAGCATGTAGTATCCCACTGACTGAAATGCTGATGTACTCTCACATACGCTATTATACTCACACACACTGCTATATGCTACTATACTCTCACACACACTACCATACTCTCTCAATACACTACTATACTCACACACACTACTGTACTGTCTCAATACACTACTATACTCTCACATATGCTGTTATACTCTCACATACTGTATGCTATTATACTCTCAACATATGCTACTATACTCACATACGCTATTATACTCTCACATATGCTACTATACTCTCACATACGCTACTATACTGTCACATATGCTACTATACTGTCACATATGCAACTATACTCTCACATATGCTATTATACTCTCACACACACTACCGTACTCTCTTAATACACTACTATACTCTCACATATGCTACTATATTCTCACATACACTACTATACTTACTCTCACATATGCTATTATACTCTCACATGTGCTAGTATACTCTCACATATGCTGCTGTACTCTCACATATGCTACTATACTCTCACAATGCCACTATACTCTCACATACACTAATATACTCTCACATAAGCTATTATACTCTCACATATGCTACTACTATACCCTCACATACTCTCACTTATGCTACTATACTCTCACGTACACTATTATACTCTCACATATGCTACTATACTCTCACAATGCCACTATAGTCTCACATAAGCTACTATACTTTCATACGCTATTATACTCTCACATGTACTACTATACTCTCACATACACTACTATACTCTGAGATACACTGCTGTGTTCTCTGACATACAAGAGTATGACAGACACTTTCTACTATACTCTCTTACATACACAATCATACTCTTTCAAATAATTACTATACTCTTACATGCAGCACTACACTCTTTTATGTACACCATCATTGTCATTTACATACAATATTATTCTCTCTTTTACACAATTATGCTCTTATACTTGTACATATAAGATAAAATTATGAGATATGTAAAAACCTGAAGCCTTTCTGCTGCCTGGGCAGCTGGGTTTAATCAAACTGTGGTGGAGAAGTAGTTTGATGGCTACGAGGAAATCCTAACAGAACTGGGAATTAAAGATCTCCCATCACTCTTGTGGAAGTGTGATGAAATACGTCTGCAGGACCACTTTGACCCCCAAGAGTTGTGGCAGAAGTAGGGAGTGCTGCTATGAGCTCACAGCTAGTGAGAGAGGGGAAACATCTACAGTGCTTGCCAGCTTCAATGCATGGGAGACTACATGCTTTTGGTTGTGATTTTTAAAGCCAAGTGCTTGAAAGCCAAAATGGCTCTACCAGGCACCACCAAACACTCTAGTGAGGGTTTCAGACAATGGGTGGATTAACAGCAAACTGATCCTGGACTGGGGGACTGGACTGGACTGGGGGAGGCAATTTGTGACAAACCTGCCAGAACAAGACCCAAGGCCATATTTGCTTCTTCTGGATGGACACAGTACCCATGTCTACAACATTGACTTTCTAAATTGAATGAAAGAGAACAATGTGCATGTCATGTGTTACCCAGCACACACAACATGCTGTCCATGCTGTTTTCCCAATCATGGAAAAAGGCTGCTACTGTGGAGATCACCCAAAATGGATTTAGAGGAACTGGTATGTACCTGGTTAATAAAGATGCTATAAATACTGGTGTTTATGAACCAAGTAAAACCACTGAGAAAGCTCAGCAGCTGGCAAATCCAGAGCCACAGCAGGTACCAGTACTGTGACCTCCAGCACAGCAGTGCAAGAGGCTTCGTGGATTGGTGCGGAGGTGGAAGTGAGGAATTTGCAAGTCACAGTTCCTCAAAACAGAGAACTGGACACGGTGAATGGCATCAGAGAGAAAGTAACCTTTTCCTCTCTTATTGCCATACCAACATGTGAGAGAGGGGCAACAAGAAAGCATTCCAAACCCCAACATACCATCTGACGAGGGAGGAACATTTAAATATATAGGCTCAAAGGCATCAACAAGAAAGGAAAGCTGTGGGAAGCAAAAAAACAAAGAAAAATAACAAAGTGAAAGACGGTGCAAACTCCGAGGGTCAAGATATGTGTGCAGATTCTGCAAAAAAAGATATGGAGAAAAAGATGACCCCAAGAATACAAAAGATTGGATAACGTGTGTTGCATGTAAACAGTGGTTCTACGAGTCATGTGGGGAGGACTTTGGTGTGACTGAAGATGCAGAGGTGTTTACTTGTTCATGGTGTCTTTTTACTTCATGAAATGTGTTAGTGTTATAGGCATTTGCCATTTAACGGAGCCTTGACTAGTCAGTACAGCAGTAACAGCATAGCTATCAAAATCTCTTCAAAACAAATAAAATGATAAAAATGTTATTATTCAGTATGTGTAAGTGTTATCTTAGGACTGTAGCAGGGTCAATGGGTTAAAATGGTTAAATAAAAGAATTCTCCATCAGTAAGCCTTTCACTGTCTGGGTATTTACTGTCAGCCATGTCTTCAGAAGAAAAGAGTTTCCCCTTCCACTCTGTGTGCTCCATGTGATCACTTCAGGTACTAGAAATCAGAAACATTATTATTTAATGCTACAACTGGTTCTGCTTCTACCAGTAATACTTATCCCAAAGTTTCCTTCAGGTCTGCAACCCAAAGTCATCATCCTACCTTCAACAAGGATATTGTAGCGATCGGAGGCAGGGATCAAATGAACACAGGTTGAGTTTTGTAAGTTCCCGCTGTGAGCTTTATTTTCCCCATGCACCCATTCAACATGTAGGCACCAGTAAATCCTGTGACCACACATATGACAGCTCCCACAGCATAACTACAGCACAACGTCTGTCTACGCCTCTGTGGATTCTGACACCATAACTATGTAACCCCCAGAGACGCCCCCCCCAGAATTCACAAAGGCAGTCAAACCCCAATGAACAGCTACTCGTACCAACCGACTGAGTCTGCTCCTGGCTTTACCCACAGAACTGGGCGATGTTGAGACAGTCCTAGGTGAAACTCCAGAGGCAGGAGGCCTCTGGAGCTTCAGGAGACTGCTAACTAATGCAACACAACGACAACACAACTGTTCCAACGACTTGGAGCGTAACGGCTAAAAGCTGCATCATCCAATGTTTTTCTTCTGCTCTTTGGGACATTAAAAATAATGTACGAGGGGATCTGAGAGGTCTTAGAGGTTCATGAATTAAACGCATTTCTGATAGATATCTTGATGCAAGACCATGCATTACCTTAAAAACCAATAAAAGAATCTTAAAATCAATCTGAAAACTGACAGGAAGCCAGTGTAAAGACTTTAAAATAGGAGTAATGCATGCTCTCCTTCTGGTCCAGCCAGCACTCGTGCAGCAGAATTCTGAATTAATTGCAGGTGACTTATATAGTGACTTATATAGACATATATTATATAGTGTTTTTGGGCAGACCAGATAGAACATTACAATAGTCAAGCCTGCTCGTTATGAAAACGTGCACTAGTCTTTCTGTATTGCTCAGAGAGAGAAATGACCTAACCTTTGAAATATTTTTTAAGATGATAAAATGCTAACTTTGCCACACCCTGCATGTGAGATTTAAAATTTAATTCCGAGTCAAAAATCGCTCCTAAGTTCCTTGCGTGTTG
Source organism: Lucifuga dentata (assembly GCA_014773175.1). Classification (NCBI taxonomy): domain Eukaryota; kingdom Metazoa; phylum Chordata; class Actinopteri; order Ophidiiformes; family Bythitidae; genus Lucifuga; species Lucifuga dentata. Next base: position 49,620 of record VXCM01006006.1, read on the forward strand.
ACTCAGCTTCAGTCCTTGTGTGTTTAAGTTTGTGGCCAGTTTCTCTCTCTCTGAGCCCTTGAACCAATAAGTACTTCAGTTTTGTCCTGGTTGAGCTGTAAAAAATTGTGAGACATCCAGGAGTTAATATCTAAAATACAGTTAAAAAGTGAGTCTATTGATTCATTGTCATCAGGAGACATGGCGACGTAGAGCTGAGTGCATAGCTATGAAAAGAGATGTCATGTCTCCTGATAACACTGCTGAAGGGTAACATATACAAGTTAAAAAGCAACGGTCCTAAAATTGATCCTTGAGGTACCCCACTTGATATTTTATGAAGTTTAGATAAATGCTAGTCTATTGAGACACAGAATTTACTTTCAGATAAATAAGAAGCAAACCAATTAAAAACGACCAATAAAGTATCTCAGTCTAGTTAAAAGAAGCTGGTGGTCCACTGTATCAAAGACTGAGCTCAGGTCAAGCAGCACCAGAACGGAAGGCTTGTTAATGTCAAGATTTATCCTTCTGTCATTGACTACCTTTAGAAGAGGCTTACCTACCCTCCAAAGGTATAAGCCTCTGTACTATGGTATGTTCTAAAAGCTGACTTGAACATATCAAATTTAGTATTTGAATTTAAGAAGGTATTTAATTGATTAAAAACTAGTTTCTCTAAAATTTTACTTAAATTTTAGAGAAACCTTAACATGCCACCTTGCCATGAAGCCATGAATAACATGCAAACATCTTTTAATATGTCAACCAAGCTACTTTCTGCTCTGAACTCAATAAAAGTGTTAGTTAACCCAAAATGAAAATGAGTAAAATGAGAATAAGTAAAATGGATCCGTTACAAAATAAAGTTACTCCTTTATTACAGTTTTTCTCCATTGTATGCACAAACAAACTGGAACTATGCACACAATTCTGAAAAATGGAAGCTCGTATCAACAACAAGACTCTATAGGCTGCTAAACTCTGAGCAAAATTTCACTGTTTTCACTCAAATAGAAATTCTAAATCACATTTTTGCAAAACTCTAAACACAAATCACATCATTTAGCACTTTGTTCACCTGGAAAACTNAATCACATTTTTGCAAAACTCTAAACACAAATCACATCATTTAGCACTTTGTTCACCTGGAAAACTATGGCCTTCAAAATGCCACGCCCTGATTACCTTTAGTCTGACTCACTTCTAGCTTGTTAGGAGGAGGACGAGTGATTTACATGTTGATCTGTTTCACCACATTTTATATTTTTAGTTTTTGTGGGCCTACAAAAAACTTTTCTTTTTTTTTTTTTTTTTTNTTTTTTTTTTTTTTTTTGCAGTCACAGTTCATTCAGCTGAACAATACAGCAACAAATACATATTAGCTTTGTTACCTTTTTTGCATTTGTGACTGATTTCATCATTACAGTCTAATAAACATGTTCTTACTGTAGTCTTTTTCATTCCTC